>JBBPTW010000077.1:0-39080 GCA_038094575.1 Phylloporus cf. nigrescens | reverse complement strand
AGACAGGGGACAAGCAAGTGCAAAATAGGCAGAAATAGCTCAAAGGAGTAACAGAGCATGATCACCTCACTTTTGCAGAACCATCCACTCCAATACAGCAGACATCTTCGGGCATGCCTCTGGGTCCTGATGCATCAGTTGTCTGGATATCTCAAGAAGTGTTGCGCGATCCGGGGAGGGGTGACAATTGGCACATAACTCTTTTAACGTCCTGCCACAGCTCCACAGATCGGCCAGCATCAGTTTGTACAGTCCTTCGCGAACTTCTGGAGCAACATAGTCTTCCGTACCAACAACACCCTTGTATGTAGTGTTTGCACGTCAGACATGAATGGAGACACTGAAATCGATGATGGATAGACGTCCCCCTTCTGGTGGGATGATGATGTTGTGCGGCTTCAGGTCCATGTGGGGGGGAGTTTTGAAAGCGTAGATGTGAGGCTACTAGCTGAAATTAGACCCTGGCTGACTGGCACAGGGAGTATTCAGCGTTGGTTGCCTCATCAGTTTCAGCTAGCTGGTTTATAACCACCAACCATGGGAAGAGTTATGTAACTCAGTTCCTGATTACTCAGGACACTTTCCCATCATCAGACAGCTGTGGGAGACATCTAACCAGTTATAGACTAGTCTCTTCGTTAGCTGAGTGATAGGTACTAATACTACCTGTTTTTTGTAAATAAGTGAGAGTTATGGCTGGGTAAGGTCTCATTTTTCAATATATAAATTGGTAGTATAGCGCATTTCTAGGGGGTTCTGTTATGCGCTATGACCATATAATGTATACCATAGTATAACACATGTAAAATATATGGTACTGCAGTATACAGATTGATGGTGGACTAAGAAAAGATAAGTAAGCACATAACTGGAAGGTCCAGATATGTACCAATGGCATACTAAGTCTATATGTCAGTGCATACAACTGGATCTTTTAATTTTAATAGATACTATTGGCGCATAACCAAACACTCTGGTTATGCGCATTATTGCTACCTATTATTATTATTTTCATAAAACAATTGTATGTACTTATATAGATAAGAGTTCAGGCTATAAGTGGCCCCATATCCGAAAAAATCAAGTTATATAGTTAGGTAGCTATTCAAAAAAAGTGTTGAAATATACACATATCTTTGAGCACCTGCTGCCTTGTTTCACAGTCTATGTCCTCCTCTTCAAGGTTGCCTCTCTTGGCAGCTTCCTTGTCAATAATATAAAGTATGGTCTTGATGACCTTGCTTGTCTTGCGCCACATGTCAACACATCAGATTACCACATGCACTGCAGAATTGTCCTGCATCAGACTCGTCAGAGGATGAGGACTCAGTGAGGAGCTGGCTGCGATGAGCCATGATATGGTTGAGGGCTGAGTTGCGAGTCACAACTAATCTCTGCCTAAGCAAGGTCTGTGGGAAAATATTTGTCATGATCTTTGCGATGAAGTCCAAGTCTGACCAAGTCAATTGTCATGGCTGCTACACTCTGTGATTCAGGACTAGTAAGCTTTGCATATATCCACGATTTCCTTACTGAATATTTGGTTATAGGTAGCTAGATTTCCATTTCATACTGTAGATCTCAATGTATCACCACAAGTACAAGTTCACCAATGATGATTGCAACTGTATTGTTCTGCAGGACAACAAGATCTTTAACCACAGTCTATTACACGTCAATTATACCACCTACGACCTTCAGTGTGAACAGGACACTATTAATCCACTCACATGCACAGATATTATGGTTCTTGCCCAAGAAGATGAGCAAACACATCCATACTGGTATGCTCGCATCTTTCAAGTCTTTCAAGTCTTTCATGTGGTGGTCAAATACCGAAAGGACCAATACTCACCCTTCTCACAACTATCGCGCATGGACGTTCTGTTCGTTCGATGGTTTTAATGCAACTTGAACTTTTTTGCTGGATGGGATGCGAGACGACTCCACCGTGTCCAATTCTTTGAAAAGGATTACCTGGCCAATGCATTTGGCTTCATTAGCCCTGATTTTGTCATCCGTGGTGTTCACCTTATCCTGGCATTTGCATACGGTATAACAGAAGAATATATGGGACCGTCGTTTGCGCACCTGGACAGAGGAGACGCAGGCTAGAACACCAACTGGAAATATTTCTATGTCAACATGTAAGTGGTGTCGAAGTCATTTATGAATACGAGTAACTTATGAGGTTGAAAGGTTCATTGATAGAAATATGTTTATGCAGTTTCATGGGGGAGGAATTGATCATAAGGTGACGCGAGACTGGGATGAATTTCTTCAGCAGGAAGGATATGAGGTACAAGAAGACTCAGACTTACAGAACGAAGAACAGGAAATGGGGGTGGATGATATCGAGGAGCTTGAAGAGGACGCAGATGATGAACTTCATGAGCTGGATCAGATCATAGCTGATGAAGGAAAAGAGCTGGACAATGATATCTTACTATGCGGGAGGGGTATGGGGCACTTTGATGTAGAGAGTACAGTATCATATATTATATGCACGATGGGAGAGGTGTCTGAGTCGATATGCATTGTGTCTTTTTTAGTACGATGCAGACATATGGATTGCTGGATGGCAGCGTTGTCGATACCACATGATCGTAATGTGGCGCGGGTGATCACGAGCATGACAGACTCATTGGGTAATTTCAGATTTCCACAACTTTTGTGATGTGCTTGGCATCAATATTAGCAAGCTCCGGTTGGGAGCCCATAGCTCTCCTCTGTTGGCACTCTAGTTTCTTTTCCTCTTTGCGTTTCTCCTTGCGTTCTTGTTCATCTATATCATCGGCAACTTCTTCATCCTTGTGGTCAATGAAGTCACCTATATTGTCTTCATCTTCTCTCCTGCTACCCGCCTGCTCACCATTCCAGGTACATTAGAAAAAGTGTGGAAATCTGATATTGCCATATATTGCCATAGTTGGCCATGCCACACCCCATTGTGCTGTATAAGGCTATCTGAAAGCATGCAATGAAATATTGACATATCACAGAACTGCTGAGTTATGACATAAGTTTGTAGGCATGATAAAACAAATATATTCACTCGTGATAAATACATGCTAGTATATCATCACGATTGGAGTGACAACTAATACATAGCCAACTACTGTACAATTACCTAGGTGCTTTTCACCACTATACAAGTCCCCACTAGTACTAGCATGTCGTCCATTCGTGTTTCCAAACAATTGCTTGTTTGGGGAAAAATCAGTAGAGTGATCATTACATGTGTAAAACTTACTTATTTATTCCACCATCTGAATAACTTGTCTGTCCACTGCACCAGAGCTAGGGAATGACATGGGTAAGGGTAACCTGTGGGGGTATCAATACCCTTACCCGTATGCACACCTGGAAGTGGAAAGTACCAGCGAGCTGTAATGAGATGTGCACTAGCCATGAAGCAGACATATTGAGAGCATCATGGAGTGTTGAGGATGCCATGGGACAGCTGATGAAGCTGTAAAACACATCAGAACACATTGGAGGATGTTTGAAGCAAGTAAACAAGGAAAACTCACCAGGGAGAGCTCGGGTTGACCTGGGTGACCTGGGTGATGAAGCAGCCATGTCAAGGCCACTGGCCCATGTATAGGACAACTGGAAGTGGCCAACAAAGCTGCAGAACACATCAGTTCAAGCCTGAGAACAGTCAGGGAGAAGAGTGAGGAGGAACTCACTAGAAGAAGGTCCAGACGAGCCAGATGAGCTGGGCAGCCGAACAGTCACACCAAGCAACTCCCAAGGACCTATGGAATGACCTACAAGTGGTCAGGACCAGTGCTTTGACCGAATGAGCTCACCTCATCAAGAACCAGGCATAAGAAGCCTAGGGGGTGAAAGGACCGAATTTGGAGACAACAATGGCAAACCAAATTTGTTAGTGCATATTCACATGCAAATCTATTGAAATTGGGGTAGTAGCTTTGAGAGCAAGCCAGTTGTGTTGAAATCAAGTTGGTTGCACAGGAAATTGGATGGAGAGAGAAACTTTGTGGGAGAATAGCAAAAGTGACAATAATAAGAGTAATTCAGACTCCAATGCAGAGGTCTGAGATAGAGGAATGGATGATGTCGACGAGGCCCCACATGCATATTGGGTCAAGATATGACTATATATGGTCAATCAGCGCAGCTTTGATGTGAACCATATGATCTATCTTGCTCACACAAACATGATATGGGTATATATAGGGTATAGACAAACCCCAGTATCTATTCTGACATATCTGATTTCCGCACTTTTTCTGATGTACATTATATCTTCTAAACCTGCAGCAAGTCATCATTGTTGTTTGGATTGTCCTCTGAGGACTCAACAACTTCCATTGTCAGAAAGATGCAACTGGGAAAGAACTGCCTTCATGGCCACAGTGAAGGCATGTTAGATGATTTCTGAAGGAAGTGCTGGTATTTTCTCCTGGAAGCTCTAGGTCATCTTCTTTTAAAACTTCCTCATTTTCCTTTTTTAGAGAGTAAATCTGACATTCAGTATGGGTAAGATCTAAAACATTAATAAAATTCATACCTCTCCATTGATTTCTAGGCAGAGATCTCTGATAACACAGCCAAAATTATAGTTTTGCCTGGAAATGTCAACCCAAGCCCCTTCTGATTGACAGCTAGCAAGGGAACATTAGAAATGAGAACATTAGACCAGTAACATATCCCTGGCACCATGAGCTTTAATAAGATGTGATGCTAGTGGTCCGATGGGTTTCCGATCAGCTTCTATTAACTGTAGTTATATTAACAGGTAGTCAGAATTGTCGCTAAATCTACACAGTTAAAAGACAAACAAGGTAAATCAGACCACACACAACATGTTTTCCACATATTGGCCACTCTGAGTCCTGTCCTTTACCACACTTGGTCCTTTGTGGCAATAATGAAGATCCATGACTATGATGCTCGGTCTCGCATTGTATTATAAGGTTGCTCCACAGAACTTGCTTCATACTCATTGACTTCATGTCCAAGGCCTTCGTTGTCACCTACTACTCTTAGTTTTTTCGGTCACGTTCACACTGCCCCACCAGGCAGTCCTGAGTGGTATGTTCTCACGAACTCTTTGACTCCGAGTCGCACTCCTCTAATTACTCCCCTCACGGCTTTCTTGAACATAGTGAGATCATCTTCATTATCCGGTCAGATCTTAACCAGCATGCTGGACCTCAATGCTCCACCCAGACTCATTCCAAGTTGTGTCCCATTCCAGTGCCTGCTTACTCTGGACCTAGCTACTGACCGAACATGTAGGCTGTAACGTGGAAAGTTGATGACATGTTGTATTAGCACATAGGTTCGCTGATATACCATCATGAATCTCGATTGGAATGTTTATTTGATACAGATATCACAGAGATCAATAGAGGCCAGGGTACAGCATTGTTTATTGATGATAAACATCAATGCACCAATCTTGATGAGCTAATTGACAACCATGTCCAGGCTGCCACTCAGAGAGTTCAGGAATTGGTGGCAAAATTCAAGCAAGGATCCAAAGATGAATTTCATGAGTATTTCTGCTTGTTTTTCCAGTTCATCAAGGTTCAAGCCATATTACAGATTTGTCTTTTGTTGCAGCCAACTCTGCCAACAATATTCATGGTATCACATTGAATCACAAGAAATCTTGTCATTTCAATCTCTGCTCCTCAGCAAGCTCTCTAGCTTCATGATACTAGAGGCTTATACCCATCGTTTGTTAGCTTGTTCATGCAACACCTGGGTTATATAGTCTCCTCAGAATAGCTGTCGTGGAAGTACCAAAACTCTGATGCATTCAAAGTTAGGTAAGAGTGGGTCACAAAAAATACCTCAAACATAGCAAGATCATCTTTGTTATCCAGTCAGATCTTGATCAGTGCACTTGACCTTAACGATCCACCCTGACCTGTCCCAAATCGTGTCCTGGCAATTCCAGTACCTGCTTACTGTGGACCAACCAACCAACCGAACACTGTGCAGGCTGAGTTGTGAGTCACTCTTCCAGGCCTGGGTCTGTCATCAAGGCTGCTGATGACTGCCTTGTGTGCCCACTCCCCCAGGTACCTCCTTTACAGTACTTTTTTGTATTCCTTCCACTTCACACGTCTCAGGGACTGTCAATGATACGGTACAATTAGCATACCTACCAACATTGCTCAGCAATGAGGTTTTCGCTTATATAATCATCCCACATTACTAACTCATTTTTTGCTGCAGGTTATCAACATCAGTGCTCACGATATTGTTACAAGACAACATTGGCCACGAGACATCTCCCTCCTTCCTAAAACTCTGTGGGATGTCCCTTCAAGTCCATCTTGGAAATGCCTTGCATACAGCACCCACTTGACCTATGAAGAGACTTTCCACCTCTTTCTGAAAGCCCGTCAGTCACTCCTCACTTTCAGACTGGATCGATGGTCTATCACCCTCCTCTTTGACCAGTTCTGAGACCATGTCATCACAATCCATGATTGATTATGTCTTGCAGGATGACTCTCTCAACTTCAAGGATTCTGTGCCATCCAAAGAAGGTGTGGGATGAACACCTGACATTAGCCACATATTAGCAATCAGTAGACTCTCTATGAAGGACTCTTCAACTGTTGACTGGGATCTCATTTTCAAAGTGACTGCAGCACTTGAATCATACCTGGAGTTTCAAGTATGTGACCCTGTGATTTGTTTTTATTGCAGTCTAATTCCTTGCACAGACCTTCACTAATGTCACACCCGCTGAATTTCAAGCCATAGACATCGATCATAGGCACAACATCTATCCAAAGTGCATTTTCAGTCCCACTTTGCTGTTCAACAATTCATGATGGCAACTTTCAGGCTCTACTATGATCCCGAGTGCTTTGTGCTCATTGCCATGAGTCCACTCCCTATCCATGAGGCCCTGATCCAGTCGGTCAATGATGTTGTCCATGATGCAATAGCACCCTATCAGCAAGTTCACGTTCTGTTGTAAACAAAGCCCAACTCCACCCTTCAGAGACAAGGTAACAATAAATATGTTGGTGATGGTACAGAGGTTGTCCCTGACCTCTATTTCGATATAATTCCCTTTTATATCAGCAACCAACACTCCAAGCCCATCTGGGTGATGGAGTGTGCAAACAGTCAATCATACCAGGATGTGAAGCACAAGGTGATGCTGGCTGTAGCATGTTCTCCCAGCATAGATACCATGATCATATTCTCCATCCACAACAGGAGCCACAATTATCCTATGCAAAGCAGTGGCCATGCTATTTTCTCTCGTCCCCAACTCAGTTGTTCTTGCAGGGTGATTGTGATATCCCTGGCCACATCACGATGTGCTGATGAGGCAATGTTGGATATGCAGAGAGCATCACGTTTGGCAAGGTATGCTGGCAGTTGATATGATCATCATACCCACGACTGGTGTACTTACTCGAATACGCAGCGTCCATTTTTCATCAGAAAAATTGCAGATTCAAGAGGTAACCAGACAAGGTGATTTCGTGAGGTGCCGGCACTATCCAGAGAGTCGTCACTATCATGTTGGCTGTAAGTGATATCAGGCAATGTATTAAATTGCCCATTTAAAACACGAAGCAGATTCTACGATGCTAGAGTATATCGGTGACAGTGTCATTTTACCCTCCAGATACAAACTGATACTTCATCTCAGGCTCACACTATTATGACTCAACAGACTTAGAATTCACCAGTAATGACAGGAAACAATATACCAGATGCCACGAAGCTGAGAAGTCATATAACGAGGCTATCAGATATCACCAGACATACAAAGTACCAGAATGAGACCGAGTACCAATTGTCAAGTGCTGAGAAACTTGGGCAGGCAGTAGCTGAATGCTGGTGTTGGAAGACACTGGTGAAGTCTAGCAACGAGTGATTTAAATGGATAATAAAGTGGATCATCTAGGGGGATAAAGTGCTGGTATGATAGCAAGAAGCCTAGAATAGATGGGGGATCGTCAATCAGTGATTAGCAAGAGCCAGACAAGTGAGGATGATCCAACCTGAATGGCAACAAGAAAGTTGATAGATGACAGGCAGCACGAACTAAACTCTGAGTTCAAGTCGGATGGCAAAGTGATTTGATGGTGACAAAATATCTGACAGATGGACTATAAGAAACTGGTCACAGTGACGAATCCAAATGTTACCCGATGGCATAAGGCAGAGAGCTTGCAGTCTTTAAGGTCAAGTTTTCTTCTTCCGACTACTATTCTTCCGATGGAGGACCAACTGTGCTTCATCAGGAACATCCATGCCATTTGTGGTGGCCTTTTTCTTGCTGTTACTCTTCTTGGAAGCCTTCTTCTGTTTCAGATGCTCATTTGTGTCCGGAACATTCAAACCAACTGCTATCTGGGTGCTTGTGCTTACAATGGTGGTACAGTCAGTACTATTGCCTGTATTTCGCTGATCCTTGCTGCTGGATCTGTTGGTGAGGTTGACAAAAGAGTCCTCCGGTTCTGATAAGTCACTGAGAGCAGTTACTCCCCCACCCATCAGCATTTTGATGGGGTGGACAGGCAATGTTGGCCTTGCACGTGATATCTCAGGGTGACAAAGTGTTGGAGGTGGAGTAACAACTTGGACTAGCTTAGGAGTTGCCTCACGTAGCAAGGTGGACCCAGATGAACCAAGAGGTGCACTGGGTGCCTCAGAAGCCTGAGAAGAACCAGGGTGCACATCAACTTGGGGTTGGTGAGCAGCATCAGGTACTTCCAAGGGAGGTCCTGCGGTCATATCACGCTCTACATGTCCGTTAGTAGTACCTGAAATTTGCGCTGTTGCCTGTGCACATAAACTTGCAAGAAATGCATTTGCATCTCCATTGAAAAGCCAGGTGCTGGGATTGTAACTTGCAGGTCAGGTGGGACAATACAGCAACAGATTGTTCATGATAGTAGACAACTATGATGCATGATATATATTGTATGATATAAGCAGGTCATGAGCAATTCAATCCAACACACCCCCTGAATTGCAAGAGTCTGAGTGGATGAAAGAAACGAAAAGAATGAAATACATGCACCCCCAGAATTATAAGCGAGTTCAAGCACATAAAATAAAGGGTCAATAAAATAAAAGAATTGTGCACCCCCGAAACTGAAAGTGTCCGAAATTAAAATGAAAGAACAGAAAAATGCACCCCCAGAATGCCCAGAAATTACCAGAACAAGGCAAAAGGGTGTCAAAATGAGATGGCAATGAATGAATGATGAGAGATGGTTGGAAGTGGCTAAAAACATGGATATATGTGTGTTAAAGTGAATGTATGCGCCTCCTGTGAGTCTGAGAAGTGGTGTATAGCAGCATTGAGAATGGTGAATGCGTTGGCTGTAGAGCAACGGAAATTTTGGATTAAATGCGGTCTCCTTTCCTGAGTTCTGACACGATACCCCAAGGGATCCAAGTGATGGGCGAGTAGTGCATGAGAACGAGTTGAATGAAGCACAGAGGGAGCGGAAAGTGATCACTGGCAGTGAAATGAGCGATGAATGATAAGGAGCGACAATAGGTAACAGATGATGGTGCGCATGACACGGCCCATTGGTCAGCAACCTGATAATGTAGTAGAAAGAAATCCTTGAGGACAAAGAGCTTGATGATGACATTCTGTCCAAGGAGGGGTATGGAACACTGTAGGGTATGCTTGTCTTGCAATCTCTGGCACTATTGGATGGCTATCATTTGGATGTCTCAAACATCTACTCTGGTACCTACATACCTTTGTCATATGAGAAACAATGATGCAATGAGTTGCGTCGACACCAAAGTAAAGCTCTGAGTCTCGATGTCACATCACCTATCACATGGTTGCAACAGCCGTCACATGTGTCATGCAATATCATGATTCTGCAACTTTTGTGATGTGATACTTCCCAATGAGTTCTACGAAATTGGCTTCAAGCATCTGAAGGTCCTAAGAGGTGTTGAGTGCAATAATCAAAGATGAAGCACTGATTGCCATTGGAGGCAGCACACCAACTGTGATAGATACTGGAATGACATTTATTCATTTCCATATCTTTCGTTTTACTGTGGAACCATGTACTGATGATGCCCCAGCTTCCCGCTCCTCCCCAATGTATTGCCCAGAACAGATCCAAGCCTTGGATGGCATCAATTATTCTGATGGCACCATCAATGGTCACGGTCTAGTGACCCAGTTTGTCAGAAAGGGAAGATTGGATGGATGATAGACTCACTTTAACTTCAAGGAGATGGTCAACCTGATATCGTTAGTAATTTAATTACATAGAAAAAATGGTATCTCACAGCAAGTCCATAGGCTGGACTAAGTCTGATTTGGTATAGTATAAGCACAAATAGATAAATGACGCATGAAATATTGCATACTTACATACTGTAGCTTCCTACTTGGATGAATCCACCAGCTGGATTACAGCTGAGTGTGCGATACAAATAGGAAATATGCAATATGCACCAGCACCAACAGTTAGACAACCTCCCAATACGGCCAAAATATTATATGCTTCCACTAAGCAGTGGACTAGAGGCAAATTTACAACAGTGAGAAATGATGCTAACCAAATAAGATCTAGGATACAGCACCAATCTTCAGGGCTGGAACTGGTGAAGCTGGCAACTCTTGAGGGATGAAGTCAGTGACATAGTGAATGTTATTGAGATGGTGGGTAAAAACCTGAAGAGAAGATGGGCCCAAAGAACGGCCAAAGTAATTATGACCTTGGGAAAGGATGTCAACGGTGGCAAGAATGACTAAAGGCCAGACTGTCCCACACCTATGTTTTTCATGGTCAGCTTAACATTGCTCTCTATTCTGTTCCTCAAGCACCCTTATATAGTCCATGTAGGTCAGATTTAACCATCTATCAGTTTGATATATACCCTGGAATAATTGGATCAATTGATAAAATATTTTGGACTTACAAATCGAAGCTGGCCTGGCAACAAGCCGACATCTGATAACTCAGGTCTTTGCGGCTGTGTAGATAGAGGCAGATCCAAATCAGGTGCAGAGGATGAAGAGGACAAAGATAATGATGAGCATCTCCTCATTGATCACAATTTCGGTCATGTCCACCTTAGGATGGCTGACTCTGCATGTGATCATAGTCGAGTCAGTCTCAACAATGATACAGTCTCGGCAATGATGCTAGCAATGGAAATCAGCACAGGGTCATGTACCAACATGACCACAACACTCACCTGTTGTCGATGGTCTTATCAAGGCACAACAACACCAGTTCGAGGTTCTTGAGCACAGCCAGCTTCTTGACTTGATTGCACAGCAACAACAAGACAGCGTCAAACAGCACAGTCAGGATGCTGTAGAGCATGATCTTATTTCCAGTTGGTCCACCAATGACGTAGAATATGAGGTTGAGGAGTGGAACACGGCAAGGTGGCCATCGAACAGGATCACGTTGCCTGAGGCAGTGGAGTTGATGAGATAAATGACAATGCAAATGGGGAATCATACTGCCTGGTCTCTTAGTTTTCTGCCATTAACCCTTTTCGAACATGTGCTGGTCTTTTTGGGTGACTTTAGTGTGGTAATATTTAGCGAGCACACGGTGACCCTCACTGTCTAGAATGATGAAGGTGCTGACAGCGTAGAGGGACAAGTTCATCATAGTAGAAGCTTGAAAGGGAGGTCTTCTTTCTCAATGTTAACCACCTCTTTTCCTCTTTAGTATCATCCATTCCCAGTCCAATCTATTATGGAGCAGCTGTCCATTGAGTTGGAGGAACCATTCGAGGTGCTCAATGAGCTGGATACTGTCAGGAATGCACTTATGGTGGATTACAGAGGGGGAGGTCTATAAGGTCTGGATGGGAGTGAAATCTACTTGCGCAGGGTGTGGAGGATTAATGGGTTGAGAGCACTGCAAGGATATGACTACCATATATGGACGGTTCGCTCAAGTTTCCCAGACGAGTTGCCCATGTTTGATAATTCCAAACGTTCCAATTCTTTCCAACTTTGGGCTTGTTCAACATCAACGTTCATTCCACATCAGTGCCATGCAACCTTCAGAAATGAATTCCAACTTGGAAGAATTTAGGGTGACCGAACACGAGGCTACTCACCTCCTTGTTTATTTACAGGGACAAGCTTGAAATATCCAAATACCAGGGGCCCTCTGTGGCTTGGTCGATAGGTTGAGTGCCTTTGTGGATTGTGATGATGGTAAGTGTCTGGCATGGTTGACTATTCACTAATACATTTCCCTATCCACTAGCCCCAGCCCTTGGTCATGTGTTGATCTCATGACCTACATTAAGTGATGCAGAAACCATCAACTTGTCATCGGCACTCATTCACACTGAACCTGTGTATCCCACCCCATCTTGGACACCTGTTCCCAAAGAACCCACTGCCGCCCCTTCGTTAGATTACTTCGGTCCCATGCCTCTTCAGGGATCAGATGCCATCGCCTTGGCAGACCCCTCCAGTGTGGCCCTGCATGCTCAAACTTCTGAAGTTGCTTGCAGATGTGAACTTATTGGAGATGATGATAATGATATTAGAGACAAGGCTGCCCCTTCCTCCCCTCATGTGGTACATGCTTGGCCTTTTCTTGTCGTTCCTGGACAACCACCTTGCCTCTGTGGCAGCATGAAGGCCAAGGCCAAGTCAAAGGTCCGATCCACTGCCACCACTAACAAGGAAGTTAGTCACCAATGGAAGGAGAGGATTGAGCCCTATGTGGGTACTTCCACTCAGGCTACAGACCTTGTTGTGACACTTGCTGCAACGAGCAAAGCTTGAACCAACAATAGCGTTGAGTGGATGGAGGCCATAGTCTCATTCCAATCAAACCCTGAGGCTTTTATTGTTGACTCACTTCAGTCCATTGCTCTCAGGTAAGTGATACCATCACCCCTTGCCATATAATTGCCAAACATTCCCCATGCACAGATGCCAGGATTTGGAGTGTAAGGATGTACGATTAAACTTTTTGGTAATGGTTAACTGCATGCAACTAGTCATGAAGTGTCAAAGGTGGATTTTTTGATTCAATATTTCTTTTTCCAACAATCCTGTTCCTCTAGCATCAGGATGAGGCACCTGGGTGGTACTCAATCAAATTTGGGTGCTCATCATACCAAGGGCAATCAGAAGGGCAAGTCCACCAAAGCCAAAGAGAGGTTGGATGGTCTGAGAGTGATCTATGATGAAGAGCTTTCAGAGGTGTTCAAGGCCAGTATCTCAAGAACTAAGTTCTATGATTGGCATGCTGCTGGCAGTAAATATCTAGCCATAGCTGCAGGGGGGACAATATACTTCCTGGTTCTGATAGCTGGGCAAGCTCTAAGGAAGACCATTGATTCTTTGAAAGGGTCCACTCATGTAGACTTGGGAAATATTCTTAGATCTCCACCCAATGGTATGTTAATGGATTATTGTTATATGCTAAAGTTAATACTCAGAGTCCTATATAGGTTCCTTGAAAGAACTTCTTCAGCAACATATTATCCCTACCATAGCCAACATGCAGAATGCTTATCCAATAAGCATGTCTACCATATTTGACAAAAATGTCATCTTCACCATCCCATCAGAACAGTTTCAAGACTTGAACTGTAGGGATATTATAAGCTCGGATTCCTTCTTTGACAGTATCAATCTTAAGTAAGTTAATGTTATTGAATCCTATGAGAATAACTAAATATCAGCTCATTAGTACGTTTACCCTTCTTCCAAGAGATTCAGCACTTTGGAATTTCTGTTATAATCACTCTTCCCATGTGATTTCCACCTGCATTCAAAGATTGACATTTATAGAGCTACATCCTGAGGATTATACAAGATCCTATTCTCCTCCTCTTTCTGACCTAGAAGGTGCTTTTGATATGGATGGTCCATCATCTTCAATTGTCCAGTCTATGGATTCCATCCTTCATATCATTCCTACTCTATATGATCCTACTCTTCCCATAAATAAGCAAAAAAGGGTCCCTTCTGATAGAGGGCAGGAAATGGAGTGGACAGAGACTGAAAGAAAGCATGCCAAACAAGCCAATTGGGTAGACAACTTGTCCACCCTCAAATTTAAGGCAAGTGCCAAGGCAGCTGCTTTATTATCATATCTAATTCTTCTTAGTTGGCAGGTCACTACCATAAAGGTGTATGTAAGGTGGCAAATTCATATATTGGCATTTCTCACACCATCTTTCCAAGGTAGGTTTTTGACTTAGATATCTTCTTTGATTTAATAGCCTATAGATAAAGACTCAGACTGAATGATGTCAATGGGGGTCTCTTGGCCTTTGTCACTAGTGCCATGCCTGACACTATGCATCAAAGCCTTACCCATTTCTTGAGGTGCTGCATTGATCAAAGAATTTCCTTGATAGGCCAGGATACAGAAGCAGTTGAAGATACCACTTTCAAAGCTATGCACTTCTCATGGTATAATAGGCATGCAACTCAAGTAAGTATACTTGATGTTCTTCTCTTTGTATGGATTTGTATTCAGTGTGATAGGGACACACTGCCCCTATACATACACAACCATATAACCTCCAAAAGGCCAATCAGAGCAAGACAAACTACTCTCAAATGATTCCATATGTTTCTAGGGAATTGATTGAGCATGAGGATTTATATGATATACTCATTCAGAGTATGACACCTATTTTTGAATGGCTTGAAAAGGAGGTGAGTCCCTTTAGTAGTTATGATGGACATAGTGTTCTAAAATTGTCTAGATCAAGGCATACCTGCCTGAGGAGTATGAAATCCTCTCTCAAATTGCAGAAATTCTACCTGGCAACTCAAGTTCCCCTGTTCACCCTTTTACCAGTCTGGTGCTCAATCTAAATATAACCACTAGGGGACATAGAGATCATGGTGACCTACAGATATGTCTGGTCTTTCCTATTGGAGAATTTGAAGGTGGTGAGCTAGTGTTAGTTGAACCTGGTTTGGTATTTCAACTTCAGCAGGGCTGTGCTATAGCCTTTCACTCTGGTGATGTGACACATCTTAACCTGCATTACAAGGGTGTTAGGGCTTCTGTGGTATGTCACTCAGACAGAGAAATGAGAAGCTGGCAGAGAGACAGAAATGGATGGATTGATAACTTAACAATGCCTATTATATCATAGTAGTCCAATAGCTATTTGTTTCTCAGATTATAAAAATTGCTGAATTGGGATATGAGAGTATACACCCACCAAAGCCAAGGAAATATATAGTACATAGACATATGTGCTCATGAATATACACAATACACAAGTGGGCTCCAACTAGCCAAGCGAGCCAAAATAAGGTAAATGCCCAACAGTAAACCAACTGGATATTGAAGAATAGTCAGAGCATGGGAATTGATTGAGACAAAGGATAGGGCTTGAAGCAATGCAGAAGCATGAGAACAGGCCTGCAAGAGACAAGCAAGTCCCTGGGAACCTCATAAAATATCAATGGCATGGTCAAGGCAGCTGAGGTGTCCAAAGAGTTAATGACACTACTCAGTGATTGGTCCCAAACAATATGCTGGAGGTGAAGGGGGAATAGTTAGGCTGGTAGGATACAGAAAACCAGGCTAAAAACAATGGGTCAGATTCAGAGGTGGTAGAATGAATGCATTTGAACTGATGACCTGATTTGATAGTACCATCGTGGCTTGCATCACTCATGTGTATTATGATATCACTCTTCATCAATATGTTCTATTCAATACATTAAGAACAATGGTACACTCTCAGAGCGATGTTTTCAACAGATGCCTCGAAGGTTGGAACAACAGTGCCGAGACTTGCACTAACTCTCAGTAGACTCTTGAGCAGGTTAGAAAAGGTTCAAGTGGTTCTGTCATAACTTGGGGACCACAGCAAACCCAACTCATCCTCCCTATGTATGTGCTACCGCTTTCTAAGGCATTTGACCATGCAAGCTACATCACATGCATGATGTCTTGTAACACCAAAGGAAAGAGAAATGAACTTGAGATGGTTTGAGCATGAGAAGAGTGGGAGTCCCAAACCTGCCACGAAATGGCTCCAAGATTGGGTTCAGCGTTGCTGTGGAGAAAGGGCAAGATGGAGAGGGTCCGTGCATATGTGCTAGTGTGGTGAACAGCATTTCATGCAGGGCTGGCAGCATAGTGTCGATGACTCAGAGGCCATGTGTCATGGCCCCATCACCAAAAGTCTTCAACTCCACTGATGCCAGATAAGGCAATTGCAACTTGCAGCTGCCACCCTGACACGATGCATTATACTATGACATCACTTGTAGTCCTCGCTCACCCATCCATTTATGATCGTTGTTGATCGACATGCATCATTACGATGCACTGGTGATATACTACTTATCTCGATAGAGAACTTATATTTGTATCTAGTAGCACACCAATCATCATAAAGCGATCTGTATTATAGTATGTCATAACCTTCTTGTGCATACAAGTCCTCATTTAATTCCTCTCCATCTGCAAGTTCTAAATCCTCTCCTTCCCATTTGTTGTCTGAATCTCCATTGGCACGACCTTTCCCCTTACTGCTGGATGTTAGATTTACAGACCATTTATTCATTTTCCCACTATGCCTTTCCTACTTGCTTACCTACATTTCCTTATTCGGACACCATAGCAGTTACACGTTGACACCACATGTCCTCTCCCTCCAGTCTCATACCACTCGACTGGAGTGTACTCACTCATTATAGTTTGTCTCATTCTAATACCGGACCCTCCTCTTGTTGCTGGGTCCTCCAAGTCGTCTTTTTCGTCCTCATTCTCATCTTCTTCTTCTTCAAGCCCTTCCTCCTCCTCCTCCTTGCCCTTGCCCTTGCCCTTGCCCTCTTCAACTTGAAGTTCCTCACCCTTGCCTTGTTTGGCAACAGCTTTGGAAACAAACAACCCATGTGAAACCCTTTGATAACTCCATTTGTGTGTCTTGCCCATGTCCACAACAATGACAGATGCATCTTTCAAGGATGTTCTAGAATTATTTGAAATAAGGCACAATCTCAGCTATCATACAAGATCTCACCTTACTTTTCTCCAGGTCAACATTGGTGATGCGTTGACCATGTGCATCGAAAGTCTAGGTGTGTCTCATTTTCATTCCTGTTCAACGGTCTCAGTGGGCCCCACAGCAACCTTTCACGAACTTGGTCCACCTGATTTATGTCACATAATCAAAAGCACAGGGTGGGCAGGTCAATAAGACATATGTTCTATCTCCCATTCCCCAACTCTTACTGACACCATGCAGCTAGGTTCCTTCCACTTTATCTCTGGGGTAGATGCAAGCTCCTCAGCCTCCCTCACAGCATACATCAACTTGCTCACATATGCCATTGAGAACAATTTGGCATGGTTCTCCAAAGGACTGGTATGGAAAGTCCACCATGGGTGCTATTGCTGCTTCAATGTGTTTTCATGCATCAATATGTGGGTGGATGTCAGAATTCCAGGTGGGGTACACATCTACATAGTCGATTTGTGCAGGAAGTGATGAGTGCCTCCTGTTTCCCGTCGTTATTGTGCCTATATGCGCTGACCGTCGTTGCTTAGATGAGGAAGTCAAGGTGGTTCAGATCATGTCAGCAGTGATGAAGCAGACGCCGCATTCATATACACTGTTGCACGTTTAGAGTGATTTCTTGCGATCCAAGGGTGAGGCGGACTGGGTGCTCAAATTGGCCAGGAAAGCTGTCAATTGCGCACTGAGTGAGTTCGTGATGTGAGAGAAGCGGCCCCTGTCACTCAAGACTGTGACTAAGCATCACCTGAACAAGTCCCGCTGTAGGAGCTGACTGCTCCTTATGTTTGCAGAAGCCATTTCTGGGTCCTTTCAGCATTCCCTATTATTCTTCAAGATATCCCTCTATGCTCCATGTAAATCTGCTTGTGATCTTAGTCCGGTTAGTCCGCTGGTTCAATTCGGTTAGTCCAGTATTTAGTCCGGTATTTTCCAGTTTTGAGTCCAGTTTTTCTGCTATTTCTCATTCATCTTCACCTCTTCTACTCATATAAGCTCATGGCATATTGCTAGAACTAACTTGCCTTCCTTTATACTGCTTTGTCTATCGGAATTTAGCCATTTCTTCTAGTTGATATCTCAGCTCACTTGGTTTCCTTGACACAACTTAGACTGTCACATTTATTCTGATTAGATTCTATCTCATTTTATCTCCTTGTTACCATTGACAGTAGCACATGTGCGCTGTCTAGTTTATTTACATCAGTGCCTGAGTCATGGGTATGCCCAGACTATAAAGTCCTGTACTTAGGATACTAAATGCCAGCTGAGTTTGATTGGTTTTCGTCCCACCAGTCAGCATACCCTTTGTTTGGCTCTATCGTGTAGTCATTGGGGTGCTCAGTTCACCATCTTCATCTGTCTTCGTCCTCATCTCTCACTATCTGCTTCGTATCCAGTCTTTTATCCGGTTTTCCCGCGCTCCGGATTACACCGGACACCCTCTATCCGGTCTTCCCGCGCTACCAGAAACTCTGCAATCCGGTTTCTCGTGCTCTGGACACTCTGATCCACTTTCCTCTCAAGTCTGGAATTGTCTGAACTTATCCATACACACCAAGGTCTATCATAGCTACCCCTTCTCACTCACTAACCTTACCAGGAACCCCTTGGGTCAAGTCTTACTCACACCCACCTTTCACCCCTCACACCTTTTATCTTTCTTATACCATGAGTTGCAACATGTTCAATTCAAAGGGACTTTTTGATCATTAACGTTGATGTCACCCAAAATGAAAGAACAACAATGCTGGCGAACAGACCATGTGAGAGTGAAAGAAACTCAAGATGGCCAATGCACAGACGATACAAGTTCAGGAGTCAGCCAGAAGTAAATCTATGTCGAGAAACATGGTGACGTCGATTTCTACAGACTGTGCAATTCAGCTGCATATGCTAGAATTGCAATTGTTCGTGGCCAGATGTCAATGGCATATATCACTATACAGGGGTTGCCAGGTTTATAGAAGTGTGTTTGTTTCATCCCCTTCACTAGTCGCAATGACCAATAATCACTTAGGTGCATGCATATGAGGTAGATGCAACGCAAAGAGCGATCAAGGCCGCCAGGCATGTCATTGGAATGTCCATGATTGCTACTTCCTGATAATACTCTCTAGTGGAAGCTCAGCCCATCACACATGGCAAACCCTGCCAAGACATCTCTGTTGTAGCCAGCTATGATGTTCTACAAGTCCATTTACGTCTGTGAGAAAAGGCATGGGCAGAGGTAAGCCTACCCTGCAGTTTAGTAGCACATATGTACAATCTTTTACAGGTGGATGCCCACAAGCACCGTCTCTTTGGTCTACCCAAACGAGGCAAGGCGAATCAAATTACTCGGACCGAGGCCTTGTTGAAACACCAATGTAAGTCTTCTATGGCTTCATCCGCCTACGTTCTGATCTTGCATACCTGGTTCCAGGGAACAAATCCTGGTTGGAGACCCATATCTGGGATGCATAACGTGTCAAGATGCAAAAAATGTGGGGATATCGACTTGTGTGTCATGTACAGTGTTCAATTCCTCCTTTGGTTGACTCCAACACTTCTCCAGGCTGTGACACCTGCTGAGAAGGCTTTTTAACCATCACATCATGCCTCCCTCCATGGCTCTATCTTACATAATGCGTCTTATTTTGCGACTATAGAACTCAAAGGACTACAACTACTCCTATGAGCTGCACTCGAACAATATTGTAATCCACAAGTCTCTGGGCTGAGATGGTCTGTGACATGTTTTTAACACATTTCCGTTAATAATGTCGATCATATTTATATAACAGGTGGTCATGTGTATGAGACTCATGTGTACAAACATGTGAGTTATCCACTTTCTCTACTAGGTCCCATGATGACTATATGGCAACCATTGTCACTCCATCTTGGATGCAAGAACCTCCCGACAGATCAATGAAAGGGCAAAGGAAAAGGCAAGGAAAAGCAGACAGGAAAGTATGCCGGATCCCTCCAATACTGGCCCACAAGCCATCTGGGCTTGTTGTTACCCTACCATCTTTGAAGACATTTTTGAGTTGCTACGATCTTCAACTTCATATGTGTTGGACCAAAGCAAGAGAAAAAAACCCTGAGTTATATGCAGAAATTGAGATTGCAGATCTTAGAGGATGTTTCAATGCTTTTGCGATCACAGGACTGATGTCGAGTCAGGTCATCCAAAGTATTTTGTCCCCTGTTGGGAATGATGATAGAATGGACATCAAGAAGGTTCGGAAAAATTGACTTGGATCATTAGCATACATTTGACCTTTGGGAATCAGCAGTTCTGGGGTTTGTTGATGGACATATAAACATCTGGAAGCATTCCACATGGAATGGTAATCAGGCTGGAGGTTCTTGATTCCTGCTTCAAGTAGGTGTGATGGTTTCACATGATATTTGATATTAAGATTTGATTTCCTCCAAAGAGTGCAAAATCTCATTATTCCAACATTATGCAGCCTTCCTTGCATTCATCCCTGATGTGCATCTTCCCTACATCTCCGATGGCACAAAGTGAGATTTGGGATAAAGAGAAGCAGAGGCCATTCAAGAAGCCAAGGTACAGGAAGAAGGATCTAGACAAAAGACATTCCAAGGTTGGCATCAATGCTACATTACTTCCACCTATTGACATATAATTGGTCCGTAAAACTTTGTTCCAGGTACCCTGCTCAACCCTCTCCCACACTTCTCATTCAACGTTCTGTCAAACCTTGTCTGTCGACATCCCTCAACTCTACGTCATCTGATAACATGCAAGGTATCTATGGATGGACATTGCTATTTCCTGCTGGCTGGGCTGTGGCGTTCCTTTCTTCTTGGTGTATATGGGAACTCAATTCACTGGACAGTGTGAACAGATGAAACAATACTTTGAAGCTGGCGCCAGTAGATTCCCAAACAACTATCCCAGAGTTGCTGCATACAGCATTGTGACTAAAAATTGAGATAAAGAGGAGTAAGGGCAATGGGGAAGGACTCCCGCAAAAAAAGTCAAACTATGACAAGTTGGGGACCGGGAGCCCTCAGGTTGTTGATTGGGGCGTCGTTCTCAGGCTGGAGAAGTCAACTGTGACGACACAGAGCACAAGATAAGGAAAGAAAGAACTGGTGGCTGTATAACAGGAGGATTCCCCAACTCTTGACGCAGTGCAGGTGGCGGAAACAAACCCTGGTCTTCGGCATTGGCTTTTACAAGGGCATTAAGTCCCAATGATGCTCTCCAATGCATTTATTATGCCAGCAGAGTTCTTGGATGAAATTGACAAGCTTCAAGCCAAGAGTCACATGGAACCTCTGGACATGTCATTATCTGTGAGGAATCTGATGTGATCTGCACTCATAATGGTTTATGGAGAGATGGTGTGAAGAGGCATGCCGAGAGACATGGCAAATATTTACAAGATGGAGCACTCCAAGGCACGTTGGTGGATCAAAGCATTTGAAAAGGACACTGGCGCCGACTGTGATGATTCAAGCAAGTTGAACAAGTGCTAGGATATGGTAGCGCCTTCTGCTTCCTTCATCTGTGATTATGATGTTATATTCTTGGCAACTTGGAGAGATCAAGCCCCTGAAGATGGACATTATTGGATACGTAACAACTGGGGACGTGTTGCTCTCACGTGGGAAGGGGTTTGTGATTGGTGTGATTCCTGTTGTGCAATACTTTGCCCTAAGCCCTAAGGTATGCACGCGTTCTTGGTGTGTTTCTATTACTTTTTTTCTGACATCACTCACAATAGACTGTCTCAATCATGTGTTATGGTGAAGGTTAGGGAGAGAGATAGTGCAGCATACTTGGGACTTTTGGACTTGTAGATGGGGATTTTTGACTAGAGCTAACCCACGATACAAGGGCCCACAGCATGATACCAATTCCTGTGTGACTACTAACACAAATAGTGACTATGTCAGTGGTAGGTCAAGGCTCTTGGGCATCCATTCCCACCACTCAACCGAGGTGGTCTGACGGTAATCGGATGGGCAAGGGATCAAGAACACAACCAAGACACAGCCCAGAGGAAATATGGGACTTGCTATTCAGCATGCACCTCGGCTTGGCACTAGATATTGACAAAGCAGCTGGAGGATCGGGATTAGCCCAGCTGCTACTTTCATTGACGAGAGTGAGTACATCGATGGTACCCTTGATCCAGCATCTGCCACGGACAATGTGGTGGGTGAAAAGCCATACATCAGAGGCTACGGTTTCACAAGTTATGCGTTGATGGCGGTCACCAGCATGCTCTTTTTCTACCATGACCCCAACTGTACTCACTTGATATCTAGTATTATCATGTACAAACAATACATAGACACTTCCTCTTAGCTGAATGACTCTTCAGTGGCAGCTTATGGATGCATGTCTGACCTGATCCTGCAACTTCCAGGACCACCATTGTCCCACCCTGGGATTGCATGATGCAAAGATGCATGACCTTCCAAGCTTTGGGGGATGGCAGCTGACTAGATTTTCCTGATGCTGAAAGATAACACGACGCGCAACCTTACTTAGTAGCTTCCATTATGAACAGGTTGAAAGTGACATGGAAACAGTTAGAAATATCCCCTGAGACTGATTTGCCATCTTTTCTTTGCCAAAGAAGTTACCAGGAAGTGAAGAAGTTGACGTAGAGTTGAAAAGGTTCGCTGCTACTACTTCAGCAGCCCGACACTTTGTATTTACACCATCTGATTTGCAACATTTCATGACTATACTCTTACACAGCGAATTCGTCATTCCTTATTCGCTTTGTACTAACTATTACCTTGCGTATTGTAGAACTGCCTGGAGGACAGATATTATCCTTAACCAAGTCCAATGAATCTAGAAACCCAACTCTGCATCCCTACAAGAAAAGTGCTGTATCATGGCAATACGAAAGCCGGAGACCAGGTAATCTGGTTGAGCAAGCAAAGTAGAACAAGCAAAAGGGGGAGACATATGACTGATTTTTGTAAATAGGGTCTGAATATTGTATCTTCGAAAGAAAGCCTTCCATAAAGCATGACATTAAGGATGACTATAGCTCCAAACGTTGATCTCTGGGCCTGTGTAAAGACCACCCTGGATGACCTCTAGAGCAGCATAATTTGGACTGCCATAGCTCATCTTTAGAAAATCCCCATCTCAATCTTGTTGGAAAGATCAAAATTGGCAATCTTATGTAACGTTCAGGTTGTCATCGAGCATGAACAATCTTCAATTTGTGGCTGTACTAGATACCGGATATGAGTTGCCAGCAAAATCTCTGGGCACATGGCTCAGGCATACGACCTTTGTTAACGATGTAGAGAGTTCTCCACCAGCGTACTTGGGACTCCTTGGTTGAAACGAGTGGTGGTGGTAGTACCCTCATTGAGGTTTAAAATTGATACATCATGGATTTTCATGACGGATGAATGACCTAACGCGGTGGATAGAATGAATCATGTTCTCATATGAAACTACTTTTAGGCTGATTGCCATGACCTCTAACGAAATCTAACCAGCCTTGATGTGATTGGGATAGCCAGCTTTTCTCATCACTTCGATTCATTAGAGGGTAAACCAGCTTCGGTGACAGAAATATTCAATGCCTTTGGTGCTGGCTCATCCCTGAACATACTCCTTCCTGCTCTCACCCAAGTATTCCTATGGCTGATGAAGCTTCCAGCATCACGTTAAAAGCCCATCAAGCAGTTGAATGACACAATGGGGGAATCCCAAAACAAGTTGACTGCGAAATCAAGGAGAGAAAAGAAGAGTGGAGAGAAATCTGTCCTCAGTCTTCTAGGTATACTCCTTGTCCTTCAATAAGCTCATATGGCATTTAACCCATTTCAGTGGATAACATGATCCTATTGAGCAAACCCATAGGCACTTGGTCCTGGAGACTTGTTGATCACATTTCAGTTGGTCTTTATACTCGTGCTAGCCTGTTTGTATGTGTGCTCATTTCTCAGTAATTGCACACTGCCCTCCATGATTGCACGTGATGCTTGTATTGATGTGCACTGAATAAAGGTACAATTTGACACTGATAATCCCTTGTTTGCTGTCAATGACTCTCCATAAGGAACTATTGTCATGACTACATCTCAAAGGCAGATGGTCGATGGCCCATACCACATAGTCCAGGCTGATCATTCCACCTCCTCATACACTGTACAACCTCCTGCTAACTCTCAGCTCCCTCCAACCTATGAGGCGTTGGACATTGAGAGAAATGTTCTTCTCTTTCATAAGGTGGAAGGGTGTAAGGCTGATGTCATAGTGTCTCTGTCTAGCGATGGCTTTCAACTAGTACTTGTACAGTCATGAATTAAAATGAAAACTCTGAGTCAGGCAGGGCCTGCACTGGGACCAGCAGGCACATGTGCTGGTGCAGAGCCCAGGCCCTCACTGGCAAGTCCCAAGGCACTTAAGATGGTATGAAAAAAGTTGGTGTGTTTTCTCAACGTCTCCTGCACATTCCTTCCAATCCTCTCTTCCTGCTCCACTAATATAAGTCGAGTCATGTCCATCATCTGCTCCATCACATGGTTGATACTTGCTTCCATGCCAAGTTGGATTTCCACTGGAAGGTTTGCTATATGGCCTTGAAGATTTCTAACCTGACTAGAAAGCTGGCCTAGCTGGGTTTGTGCCTCTCCCAGTTGGTTGCATACCTCTCCAACTTCCTTCTCCAACCCTCCAGTTTTGCCACGAACACCATCCAGCTTCTGTTCCATGTATAGGAGCTGGTGATAAAAATCTGTAATAGTCGTGTCCTCTTTCTTTCCAATCACATCAATAAAGTATAGCAGATGGAATGCTGGGCTTATGTGCTTCTCGAGCAGTACGCTGAACTCCAAAGGTATCAGAAGAGTTGGCAGACGATTGTAAGGCAACCAAACATGTCTCTTGTAATACAATGGATTCTTGCAATACAGATAAAGGAGATCAATCAATAGTACCTCACCATTTCAAGTCACATACCATTGGAATCTGAATGCACAGTTGAGACCATGCTGTCAAATGAATCTAGCCCAGATGAACCACTGCACAGAAATTTCTACAAATAACCTTACCTAGGCTGGTCATAGCTTAATAGCTATATGGAAAATTGTGGAGTGAATGGTATGGTATATGGATGAGATTGCATTGTCATTTGGAAGTTGGTGATGTGTCACTCTGTGTTGGAACATTCGGAATTACCAAACATGGACAACTTGTCTGGAAAACTTAAGTGAATTATATCCATAAGATAGACCACCTTACCATTCCTCCACAAAAGGGAAAGGGTGTTCTTAAGAAAGTTGAGGAAGTGTTTGACTGTTGGTTTGAATCAGGTAAGTGTGCCTTGCACTGGGTCCTTAATCAACTGGGGGTTCACCTCAATATCAGCTATCACGAACTTATCAATGGTCTGTGTACTCCTTCAGGCTGATCTTTGTTATTGTATATCATGTGTCACAATTTGTACCATTTCAGTTTCTTTTCTCTTTCTTTCTTCCCAACATCAAGCTCCTCATTTATAGGTATCGCATTTTATTTCAATCATGTATATAACAACACCAAACCTCATTTATAGTCTCCAAGGCCTCGTTCATGCTTGTTGCAGTCACAGATTCTAGTGATCCTGACATCAGCATGCCATATGTTCAAGTCCATTATCTATTCGAAAACAAGGTGTTTTTTGAGGAAAGCTTCTCAGGAGATTTCATGTCTGAAGGTATTGATCAGACACAAGGGTGGTTCTACACTTTGCTCGTGCTGTCGACACACCTGTTTGGCAGAGCACCATAGAAGAACTTGATTGTTATAGGTCTCATCCTCGCCGCAGATGGCAAGAAAATGAGTAAAAGTCTCAGAAACTACCCCAATCCAAACCTAATGTTTGAGAAGTATGGTGCTGATGTAGTCAGGTGCATGTTTGATGCACAGAGTGGGACAGCCAGTCCGGATCCAGGGGTTAAACGTCACCTTTCTAGAATAGAATGTTCTTAGTGAACTTGCCAATCATCTGTGGAGAGAGCCTTCAGTTCTGTGAAGAAGGTGTGCACAATGTTGTCTCCTGCATCATGCTCCTCTAGGTCAACATGTTTCGTTTCTTCCTTGGCCAGGCCTCCCTCTTGCAAAAAACGGCCAGAATCAAGTTCAAATATGATCCTGATGCCCCACCTTCAAACAACATTATGGATCGGTGGATCCTCGTGCGTTGTCAATCCCTTATTTTACTGTTCTTTCAAGAAATGGCTGCATGTGGACTTTACAGCATCCTCCTGCACCTCTTGAATCTTGTCAAAGAACTGACGAACTGGTACATCCAATTCAACAGATGAAGACTGAAGGGGGAGGATGGTACTGAAGACACAATTGCTGTGCTGAATACCTTGTTCAAGATGTTGCTTACATTGTGTCATACAATGGTGTATGATATTCAATTTGGTTAACCTCAAATTTCCTTGGTGCTAACAATGTATGGTACATGTGACAGTCTTCCTACATGCCACTCTTGACAGAGAACCTTTATCAGACATTATGGGACTACATACCAGAGAACCCTTCCATCCCAGACCCTTGTTCAGTCCACTTCCTGAGTTTCTGGTGATAATGAAGCTCAAGACCTGCAGACAGTAGCCATGGATGACAAGCTTGGTGAGGATCTGGATGGGCCTGATGATTCTGAGCAGCTTGGGACCCGGATAGTGACTCTGGAGTGGACGAGACAGATGAAGAGCTACCACTGGGGAGTGAGGATGAGGACAGCGATGATGGCTCTGTGTTTGAGTTCTGACATGTATTACTATTAGCTACTCCATGGTCGATTGTATCCCTGTGGGCCACAGTAAAGTGCATCAGTGTCGAGCTCATACTTATGTGACATAGTACATCTGGGAATGAGTTAGTGAACCTTCACAAAGAAATATTATAATGTCAACTTTAAACACCAGCCACAAACTGTACATGTTAGTAAGACTTGCTCTTCATCATTACCATTGAAGTCTTGTTCTGCTTCAAAGTCTTCTGGCCCAGATGAAGAGGAATGATGACTCAGAGTAACCGGATGTGCACATTGAGGTGCTATGTCAACTTATTCCACACACATGTATCGAGATTGACTCGTCTGCACACAATCTTTGCAACTATCCTGTGACTCTCTTTGTTATGGCTGCAATTATTATGAAAAGGGGATGTATAGTACCAGTGATCTTTTGGACGTGTCAATTGTGCATATGAAGTGCATACTAATGAGTCAACAACCTAGTGGGGGGCATCATGGCTACTTGGAAAGTGGACGATGAATGAAACAACATGGAAGTTCCACTCATGTCTCTCTGGATCTTACTGGGGTCGGGCGTCCTAATGCTCCTGGCAAAGTTGTAATAATAAACTATATACCACACTTGTGTACCATATGTCCACAAAGTTTGCCAACCAAGTAAAATAATTTACCACAATCTAAATCATCGTTGGGGTGTGCTATCTTCTTCTAGCACATTGTTTTGTTGGATCACTTTCATAAAAATATTTTCTAGCATTACCTTCTCGACGGTGTACTCTGAAAAGCTGCCCTGTGAGGCAAGGATGTGAAAGAGTTGTGCAAGTGACATGCTGCCATTGCCGTTGCCATGACCACTCACAAATCAGCACTTCAAATTGCATAGCAACATCATCGGTGAGTTGTGCTCCTGGGATGTGACTCATGAGCACCTGGATGCTGAGTGCATTTTCCTGTGTCCAACACAAAAAGTGGACTTGGTACATAGCATAGCACACGATGAGCTCTTTAGTAGTGCCAATTGCTGCTCACAGGTGAGTCTGGCATGAGGGAAGAATACCAGATGGCTCACCAAGCATCTTTTGGAATATAATTCCAACCTTATTCGTGAGTGCGAATACTTCTTCCATTGAGTCTGAAGAGTATAAGCATTGAATAGCACAGGTGATTGGTATGGGACGTATGCATGGTGATAATGACCACTTTTCCAATCGCAGCGTTCCTTAACATTATCCACATATCTCACTTCATCTTGGCATCAATACCAGTAAAGAACTTGTCAATGAGCACAATGGAAGGATTGTCTGTGGGAGGACATGTCTAGTAGAGCTTAGTCAGCATGAAAGAATAGGACTCACCAATGAGGGAAATGGTAAGCGACAGTTTGCGCTGGTTTCCACCTGGAAGCTGGTTTGCCAACCAGTCTGCATACATGTCTAGTGACGTCGTTGTCATGAGCAGCTCAACACTGGTGTTCAGTTCAGGCCCATGTGCCAGTCCCTTAAGGTACATCACCACCTTTCAATGCACAAGCTGTCAAGAGAAGGAAGGTAGAGATAATAGATGGAAGACATACAAATCATGTTGAACGTTGTAGTCTTGCCCGCCCCATTGAGGCCCAACATTGCAAATATAACATCCCTGGGGATCCCAAAGGTGACGTTATCTACTACATCAGCAAATCCCCCATGACCACTATGAACATGGATTAAACTTCTTGTGCAACTTGGCCTTCAAGGATGTGTTCAACATCCCCAGCAACTTTAAGGGGCATTGGATCACATCAAATGGGGTTTTTAATATTATGTAAGTTAAGGTCGAGATGAATTGGAACATTCAGAATTACCAAACATGGACAACTTGTCTGGGAAACTTGAGCAAACCGTCCATATATGGTAGTTACATCCTTGCAGCAGCTCAACCTCAAGGTTCACGTGAGTAGCAAAAAAGATAGAAGTAGATTCAAGGCTGTGAGCAGAGATACAGCAGAGATTTGAGAGAGAAAGAGAAT
Organism: Phylloporus cf. nigrescens; assembly: GCA_038094575.1. Taxonomy (NCBI): domain Eukaryota; kingdom Fungi; phylum Basidiomycota; class Agaricomycetes; order Boletales; family Boletaceae; genus Phylloporus; species Phylloporus cf. nigrescens. The sequence continues at coordinate 10,322 of JBBPTW010000077.1, read as the reverse complement.
GGAGAGCTGGCCATTGGAAACAGAGAAAGAAGTCATCTGCTGCTGGTAGATGTTTGCCTTGGCTCCTATTGCCTGGAGGGCACTAGTAATGACGATAATAAAATGTGTCAACTTTACAGCAGCCACCTTGAGTCTATGTAGCACTGATTCCTTGTGGCCATTAGGAATGGAAATAAGCCCAGATACGTGGGCTAGGTCAAGGAGATCAACCAGATCGGATATATCGTTTTGTAGAAAAAAGGGTGCTAGTGCTCTCATGGTCACAGCGTGAACTAGTCTCAGAACCCCAGCAGTGCTGCATCAAGCTGGCCAGTGGAACACCATACTGACAGAGCTTGCCATCAGTGACATTAAGGCAGATGATGACATCGTAGTCATGGAGGTACATGCAGTTGATGGTCTGCAGGTTGTCATCCCCTGTTGGAGTGAATCTATTGGGACATAAAATGCTATACTAGTAGCTTTGTCTTTGTTCAGCTATTTACTATTACCAGTATGCATGCAATAGACTCTGTCCATCAACTTTGCCCACCTATCAGGTGCCTTTTGATACCAGTTCTGGAAAAGCTTCAAAGTATCTGACTTGACATCTTTGAAATAGATGATTGCATCACCATCCATATTTCCCATGGGTTCATGTATCCCAGATCTCCATTCTTTGACAGCCTTCACAATCTAGAAGGGAGGAGAGGGAGGAAGAAGGCAATCAGAAATGAATTAGCTGCTCATCCACCTCAAAGCAAACTGACCTGTTGGACTGCAATTGCAGCCTCCATTGGCTGACACCCACCAGGCAAGGGGATGGAGACTGGGGTTGGACCAGCGAATCCGAACAATAGTGTTCTCATGACACCCTCCAATATCTCATCTCCAATTTTTTCTGGACACAAGGTGGAGTCAACCTGTCTGATGAATGGGTGTTTGCTTAGAATGGTTTTGACCTCACTTGTGTTCTCTTCCTTGGTATTTTTTCCACCCAGTTGGTACCGCTGGCAGATGGATGCACTTGCAAAACTAAGGCCTGCATCAATGTTTCTTTCGATGGCTAGGATTACTGGATTGGCAAAATCTCGTGATGTCCTCTCATCAAATGGAATGATGCCCATTAGCGCTTGATAAGCATGACTCATGTGCAGGAATCACAAGGCAGTGGAGAGAGACATCTGAAGTGTGGGGGGAATATCCCCACTCTGACCATAGTGAACTTCTGCAGTGGCGTCAGTGTGCTGACCCTGTCTGTTCACCATGTCCTCTGCAGTATTGGCAACCAGATGGGAAAGACGCGGAAAATAGGTTCAAAGGATGGCGGTAATCATATCTCATAGAAAACGACAAATAAGCTTGATGGGGAGGCCTTCAGTGCTCTGCTGCAGCACCCTGTTGACTTCTGAACCATTCCAGAGACAGGAGTCATGGTGGTTTCGATAGCTTTTTGCCACCAGAAGATTATGCATGAAAATGAAGCATGAATGGGCATGGATTGTCTGTGGTGGTGAGGATGGGCTGAGCATCTGGAGGAGGTCGATTGCCACAGATTGTAGAACTCCCAGGTAAAATAGGAGTGGCTTTGCCAGTGATGATGTGATCTGCCAAGCGCACTCCTTCCGTCGCTGGTCCATTTGCTTGGCTTTGGAGTTACCTAGTGCAAGTGTGCCATCAATGATGAAAAGATTATGTGGAGTGGACATGTCCTCATCATAGTCATATCTAAGAGTGGCCATCTGAAAGTCCCACAGTGGAATGCCAACCGATAGAACCAGTGCAGCACATAGTGCCTGCTGAACCTGGTGGTCACGTTTGAGCCAGTTCCAAACATGCTGGGGGTTGTTGCAAAGTGGTTGGTTGGATTGTGCACCCTGTGTGAGAAGTGACTGCCACACATCATGCATGATGGGACTTAGTATCAAAGCACTTGTGTTCTGGTGCAAGAGCAACTGGCGATCTAGCAGGTCATCTGATAGAGAGGTCCAATCAAATTTCAAGTAGCGATCCTTGATGTTATCTGAGAGGGTACTGAGTACACTTTGCTGACAGTTGGTGAGGGAGTTGATCACTGCCAACTTGAAGAGGTTAAAGTGGATTTCAACCGTTGACCCATCTGCAACCCGAACAGACACTTTGTCTTCACAGCAAGAAAGGATGAAGCGTGACTCTTTGGATTCCAAATGGGCAGTTGGAGCAGCCTTCAACCACACCACCTTCATGCGGGTGTATGGCGTTGAGTGGTTCACCAGAAATGGCTGCACCTATACCACGTTCTCTCAAAGGTACCTAGTTTTTTTTTTTTACCATCCATCAGGTTGACCCAGTGACTTTTTGAGCATCCAAGAAACATGATGCATACCTGAAATGATTTTCACCCCATACAGTTGCTTGCATGTTCTCCTCCTCCTCCTCCTCCTTCTCCTCAATGAGATCCAATAGTGAGGCTGGCAAGCATGTCAAAGCCCAAAGAAGGACATTATCTGATAGGACATCACTCACCAGTGGCCCCATCAGCCTGGTTTCCTTCTTCTGACCCACAGTTTGGAGCCAGAAGAATGGTTTCAGATGCTTCAACATCTTTATTGATCTGATCCTAAACATCATCAACGTCTTTCTGGTCTTCCAATTCCAATTCCATCTTCTCCATCCAAGGGAAACTTGTCTCAGATAGCTCCACTGGGCCCATCAAATTGAGTGGCAACCAGTGGTCCTTGTCATGCAGTGAAAACTGAAGAGACTCAGAGGTTAGGCCAAGGGATTGGAGGTGGGCATCGTGGAAGAGGATGACAAGGAAGGAGTGTTGTAATGCTGCACAGTCTCTTGTGAGTGCATTCACGAGTTGAAATCAGTGGCCATCAGGGAGCAGTGACCCAAGACAAAGTGAGTAGTCCATGGGGCATGCCCTGGGTTTTTCAGAGGTGATCTCTTGCTTGACAAGGCTTACAAGAAAGCAATGGAGGTGGGGTAGGAGATCTGAGAGTTTGGGCACAGCTGAGGATGTGAGCACGTCATACAGGCCTGACAAGGCTATCTTTTGATCCTTGGTAAGACCGGAAAGGAGGTGGTACAACAATCCTAGCACTCTCTAAACTACATCCTTCTTTGTCATTTTAATGTGGGACACCCACAAAAGTAAGGATAGCATGCATTGAATAGGATGGGCATAATTGACATATGTGGGCTCTTCCAGCTAACACAGCTTTGCCTTAGTACTGGTGGATGCAGTCAGCTGGGGAGGGAACTAATGAGATGGCATGAGATCAGACCTACCCAGTTGTGAGGCTACTTCTAACATCCAGGCTGAGAGTGAAAGCATAGCAGTTTCCATCCAGTAGATAACCCGGCACTAGGGAACAGAGGGTATAGAGGAAGGAATAAAACTGCCTGTCCTCTTTGCCTTAAACCAGGTGTGGAAGTTGGCACTTGTAGGTGGGCGCATCAGATATGAGTGCAAGAATGTTGCTGGGGCACTGCAACAACTGGACAAATTGAGGCCATTCCAACTCGATAAGAAATGAAGCAGAGGATGCAGCAGCATGCATGAAAGGTCTTGTATTGAGTGACTGCTGAATGCTGGGTAGTTTCTTCTCGGGCTGATCCCCCTCCTTGTCAGCCTGGGGCTTCCAACCTTCTGGAAGCTTGATGACCTGAGAATGATCTGGATTGGTTCTAGATATCTGTGCATAGGGTTGAATAACATAACGAAAGGTCAGATTTGGGGGTGGCAATCGTTTGGGATGCTTGGCCAAGCTTCGTCTGCTCTTGGTGAACCTGTTGTTGCCATTGTAATGGGGCAATAGCTGTGGGCGTAGGTTTTCGGAGCACACATTTGCCCAAAAGCCACAGCCTGGCTCACCACACTGGTATGCCGGATATACCGGCAACCCTGGAATTGGATCCAGTAGTTCGATGGGAAGAGGAAAGACAGCTTCTCCTAAGATATCATGGGATGAAAGCACATGGTCAGTCAGTGCCTGGCAATCGCACTTGTGAATGAAGTGTAGGTGTGGATGTGCTGAATTTGGCTGAAGGTGTTGAAGAAACACCTTGGGTCAGACGTAGCCATAACATGCGAGATAAAGAAAGCCAAGTTGGGTGTACTCCAGCTGTAACTTCTCAAGCACCAGACACATGGTGGTTTGAACGTAAGGAAAGTATCAATCTTTAGTTTTGTTGACGTGGAGGCATTCAGAGCATATCAATGGGCTAGAGGGGGTCAATGCTGGATGGTTTCGAGTGAAGTCTGGGGTTGATGGTGGGCAGTAGGGCATTATTGGTGCTTGATAGTAGGGAGTCAGCACTGGCACCGCATAGCCATGAAGGTTTAACGTCAGTGATCCCAAGGAGTGGTGAAGGTTGACTTTTGCCCGACAGACAGGAACTACTGAGGAGTCGTTCAAGACCTCTTCCCCATCTTCTGACTCAGAGTCTACCAGCAGTGAGCTCACTGTGGACTCTGCACTGTCATCCTTGGACAAGTCACCTTCTGAGTCTGAATCTACTAGGGAATCTGTCAATGCCGGTTCCGAGTTGGGGAATTCTATGCAGTGAAGAGATGAGCAAACGACTTGTAATAAAGAAGAACATGGGGTAAGGAAGAGGTGACAAAGTTAACTGGAGAAGTTGAGTTCTCCCGAAGCCTCTTATGAGAGCGAAGTCGAAAGGAGTACCTCTGTCGAGGCTGGGAGTTACCATTGCTCATTGAAGATCTGAGTGAGATATTATCCTCTAAGTCTGACTGAGACCCAGAGTTGGAAGAGCATCTTTGCTGGCACTTTATCATGATGGCTGAAAAAAATTCAAACTGGTTTCATTTCATGGCCCAGGGCAAGGTTGCCTGCTGCCAATAATACCAGCCCTGAGCATCTGATTATATGAGGACATAATTTCCCCAAATGGCACCACTGCTAGTAGCTGAGAAGGCCAGGATGCTGGGTAAATGAGGTGATATTCTGAACAAGGAGGTAAGCATCGGCCTGTAGAACTCAAGAAATTGTATAGTACCATATACTATCCCCTACAGTAACTTCAGCAGTCACAGTTGATTCGGCACATTCACAAAGCACATGTTCCACTTACTCTTTTCACTGTCCACAAGACCATGTATTATCTAGAAGCTATTATGAGGTCCTATGAGCTTGAAACGAACACAATTGGTGCAGAAATGAGCGAGATAACTAAGAGGTTACTCTGGTATACACCTGCTGAGTGGTGCTGTAACTGTGTTTGAATATCAACAATTGCTGCATCTGTGCCATCATAATGCACTGCTCCTAGGCAATAGTATCAAGATGTTCGACTCCCTGTCCACCTTCCGTCAGAAAGACGAATACATCCAAAAAATGTCACACTTGCTGATGCACTTGGAACCTTATGAGGTGGGACTATTGAAGACCTCAAAACTTGAATCAAGGACCTATCTTGCTGATCCCTTGCATGCTGATATTGCCTATATTTTGTTCCCACACTCCTTTCTGTTCAAGCAAGCCTGACATGACATATATGATATATACAATTGTTTCTCAACATATGGCACACACAGCACATACAGTCTTTCTTGAATCCTATCATACCCAACTCTATTAGCTTAGATACATCCCAGGTTGCATCATCTTTTAAACAGCTCCAGTATGATGTAAATGCAGGCATTTATTCCCCATCACATCCTGACTCCCTGCTATTTGTTAATAAGTGATTACTCTCATGCTGATGCTATTGACCTGTAGTATCGAGCTGAGTTTCATTTTTGAGCTATGTGACCCAGTTGTGACTAACCATGATCAGCCGTTGTAGGAGCTCAGTGCTCCTTATGTTCGTAGGGGCTTGTCCCCTGTCTTTCTAGGTTCCCATAGTGTTCAAGAGTGTCCTTCAAAATGTCCCTTAGTGTCCCATGTCTATCCGCTTACGATCAAGTATGTATTTGTTTATTCCAGTACTGGACTAACACTGGACTACGTATCCGGTATACTATCCGGTCATTCATCCGGTCACTCATTCCGCTTTCTACATTTTATTTTTATTTTGTTTCTTTCTTACTCATATAGACTTATCAACCACCATACGGACTAATCAGTCTTCGTATGCCCACATGGTCCATGAGCTCTTCGTACATTTATTCTCTCTATTGAGTTCAGGTCATATCTCATCTCACTTCATACCTTGATACCACCGTCACCGGACTCGAGCTGTCACTTATATTCTAACTTCATATTTTGTTTCTTGATACTGTTGGCAGTTGACTGATGCTATCACTTTATTCTCATCTGTACCTTACTTAGTCACAGGGTATGCCCAGACTATAAAAATCTTGTACCTTGTTCCAAATGGGAGGTTTTTGGCACCCCATTGTTCGTCTTACTAAGTGTCAGACTCTATCGTCGAGTCTTCATGGCACTTTCCCTCCTCGTTTGTCTTTTGCCTTCATCGCTGTTTGTTCTATCTGCCATATCCAGTATGCTATTTGATACCAGAAACTACACATCCACTTCACTTACAAGTCTGAAATTGACCGGACTTGTCCATTTGTGCTCAGGTCTTCTTGTAGCAACACCTTCTCACTCTACCAACCTTACCAAGGAACCCCTGGGACGAGTCTAACTCACACCCACCACTTTTAACATCACCCAACTTTTGTCATTCTTATAACTGGAGCCCACCACGAGGGATTCCACTGGGTTGTTGAGAAGATTGCTTCGACCCACACCTCAGTGCCAAGAGCTCAAGGATCTTTTATCTGAATTCTGTCATCTTGATCTGTCTGCTAACTCTGACTTTTTCATTTCAGTAACGCTGGAAAGATCTCGCCATTTTTATAGCCTACCTGCTTCTCCATTATCAGATTCTCTCTTTGTCCTGGGTGGTTTTACTCATTCTACTCCACACGAATATCGTCCTCCCAGTCTTAGTCTGCTCTCTCCTCTATCTCCAACCCCTTTCCCAATAACATCACCACTTCTCTTATTAGATAAGCTGGTTATAACAACTTCTCTTCCTTTTCTCGATGCAGTTACAAATCCCTTTTCACTACAGAATAATCCACCTGTAGTCCCTTCTCCTACCTCGTCCCTTTCCTCTCTCAATTTATCTCTGTTATATCTGGTCAATCCAGTCAATCCGGTCGCTAACCCCCGACAGAATCCATTGCCACTAATGGCTCAACCTCAGTTTCACATGCCACTTCATGGCACCCCTAATGCCCCAAAATTCAATGGAAAGACTCCGTCTTATCTGCTTCGATACTTAGAGGATATTGGCATGCTTGGAACCCAAGCTGCCCTTGACTCAGCCGGAAAGATCAAAGCTGCTCTCTGCTACACTGACCTGGATGAGGCAGAAGTATGGGAGACTCTCAATGAAGCTACTCAGCAACCTCCTGACTGGGATGTCTTCATCACGGCAGTCAAGGTCTTGTATCCGGGCTGTGAAGGTACTGGCCATTATTGCTGGGCCAATCTACAGTACCTCATTGAGGATTACCAGAAAAAGCAAATGCGCTCTCAGGACAATCTTGGCGAGTATACTAGGAGATTCCAGAAGGTTGCTGCTCTGCTGATCACCAACAACAAACTATCTGACTCTGAAAGAGACTTACTGTTCTTGGCCAGATTCCCCTCTCACTTACAAGAGCGCATCTGCCACAGGCTGGCTATTGTTAAACCAGATATTCATCCTGATGATCCATATCCCATCTCTGATGTCTCAGACACTGCAAAGTTCTTGCTGACCAGATCGGCACTCCAGATAGCCTTATCTGCTTTGGATATTTTCCCTCGTGTGCAGCCATCTTAGCCTATCTACCAACCTCATCACATTGTTTCACCAACCGCCCCCATCCCATCCTATAATCCTGCTCCAGTTAAAGCGGAATCTAATCTGGCAACTTGTTCTCCAGTGCTCTGTTGTTTCTGCGCTAAATCAGGACACTTCACTCGTACTTGCCCTATTTGTCGTGAATATTTAAACTCCAGGAAGGTCATCCGGGGTAATAACAACTGGCTCTATCTACCAGATGGGTCAGAGATTCCTTGTGTTCCCGGTGGATGGTGTCTTAAAGACGCTGTAGACCATGTCTCTGGCACTGCTCAGGCTCCTGTTGTGGCTGCATCCTTGTCATCTGGGTTTACTAGAGACACTCCTCCTCATGTGACAGTGAATATACTATCTGCCTCCTATCTGGATTCTCCTGCTATTCTTGATATTGACACTTCCATTTTCACTACAATGGGGTTTGACAAGGAAAGTAATCCTACCCCCATAACTGCTGACACCAACTTCCAGTCATATCTTGCTCAGGCTTGGGCTACTTTCCAAGCTGACAAAAACTCTCGTGATAAAGGGAAAAAGTGTGTCTGCTTCGATGGTGTACAGGTTCTGCCTGCACAAAAACCGGATAGCAGAGCTGCTTCAGTATCTGAGGAGCTTCTGTCCCCAGAGTTACAAGTCGCAAAAACAACCCCTCCCACTTCTTCTTCGTTGCCGAATGCTAACAAAGACTCTGGTATACCGGGTCCATCCGGTCATACCGGAACTGCATCTGCACCATCTGGTGTACAAAGTAGTATCCCCATTCACACCCCATAAGCTAACCAATCTCTCCCCACAATGTAGTATAAATATTCTTTTCCTCTCGAGGATGACACTGCTCCTAAGTGTGTTCTCAAGCGGGTGCTGGACACTAGTGTTCCAGTGCCTGTAAAGGAATTGTTTGCAGTATCACCAGAGTTCTGGAAGCAATTCCGTGATCTCACAACTGTGAAGCATGTTGCTAACAATCATCCTCATTCTTATCTCGTACAGGTCAATGAACTCTCTGGAAGGGATCCAGAATCTATCTCTCGCAAGTATGGGAACTGGATCCTCCGGAATGATGAGGGGCTTGTAGTTGCCCATCATAGCCTTCCCCTTCGAGCAATCGAGGTGCATGTTGGCAATTCAGGACATATCATTGTGGGCGTTTTGGATTCCAGTTCCAAGATTGTTGCTATGCCCAAGTGTATTTGGGAGGAGTTAGAACTTCCAGTCTGCTCCGACCATACTATGCGCATGTCATCCACCAATACTAATGTCGACACTACTATTGGTGTCTTGGAGAACCTTTCTCTTGACTTTGGCACAGGAGAAGTCATGGTCCAGGTACAAATCCTGACTCGTGCTAACTTCGACTTGTTGCTTGGTCATCCTTTCCATTGTCTTATGAATGCTAACACAGAAGATTTTCCAGATGGTGCCCAGAACATAACTCTTCACAACCCTAATACAGGGAAGCAGTATACCTTGCCTACCCAGGCTTGGTCAGAAGGGTGCCCTCACTGTTGTGACCAGAAACAGTGTAATAACCATCAATCCGTTCTTGAAATGGGTTTTTAGAAATCAATAATCTGCTTTATGGTTGGGGAGATTCCAGTATAACATCTATTCAATCCGGTCTTAATCTGGTTCCCACTCTTTCTTCTTCTCTATATGTTTCCACTTCTCCTTCTTCAAATTATGCTTATCTCTCTTCTACTCAATCTGTCCTTCAACCAGAAGCTCTTTCTGCCCTTTCTTCTGTTTATTCTTATGATGAAACCTCACATGTCCTGGCTTATAAACCAGTGGCTAAGAAGGTTTGATTAGTGGTCACACCCACTGATGCAGAATTTCGTATTACACAGACCCTACCAGAAAATCTGCTTGCCGGACTCAAACCACTTCCAGTTATTCCTCCAGAATTTGTTCCCGGTGTCCGGTTTACTCAAGAACGTGCTGACAATCTAGATCTCAATCCTGCTAAATGGCTCTGGCCAGAAGAAGTCAAACTAGTTCATTGGATTCTCTGTGACCATGAGAAAGCCTTCGCTTGGGTTCCCACTGAGTGAGGTAGACTTGATGAACGGTATTTTCCTCTGGTTAAAATCCCAACCATACCCCATACTCCTTGGGCTCTATGAAACATTCTGGTTCCACCTGCTATGTGGAATGGTGCTATTCAAATCATCAAGGACCGAATCACATCCGGAGTCTACGAACCATCTACTGCTTCTTACCAGTCTCGTTGGTTCTGTGTATTTAAGCAGGATGGTAAATCTCTCTGCCTTGTTCATGACTTACAACCTCTTAACGGGGTAACTATTCGTGACTCTTCCACCCCTCCATTTGTGGAACACTTTGCAGAATCCTTTGAAGGATATGCAGTGTATGGGATGATGGATCTGTTCGCCGGATATAACCAACGTCCATTCCATCCAGAATCCTGGGACTTGACCACATTCAATAGTCCTATGGGTCCACACTGTCTCACTACTGTTCCTATGGGTTACACTAACACTGTTCAGATCTATCAGGCAGACATGTCGTTC
>JBBPTW010000076.1:0-39149 GCA_038094575.1 Phylloporus cf. nigrescens | reverse complement strand
GCTTGGAGTTTACAAGGGAGCACTGTTTAGTCTTTATAATCCCAAACAAGAAAGAAACCATGGTGATGTACCAGTACAAAACAAGATCAAGATATCAATCAATGAAACAAAGGAAACAAAGCTGGAAACACAGGAAAAGATGGTAGTGAAGGGAAACATCTTGATGGTGAGAAATGAGGGGGGTGAGTGCCATCAATGTGGAGATAGTGTCCAGGAAACGAGATGTAATCATCAAAAAGCAGACAAGTGGGAATGGCCATGAACTGGGGGTAGAGGACATAAGATCCAATAAAGAGAGAGAATGAGAATGGGTAGGATAACAAAGAGAAATTGTAACAGGCACCATTGACTGGTATGTTGTAGCCTCCTTATATACTTTTAGAATAAATGGCAAGTTAGCTTTATTGAAATTTAGATCACCTCAAGGCTGATCAGGACACAGTCAGCAATAGAATGACATAGCCTAACTCAATAAATTCAAAGGCACTGGCTCATTGTGCAGCTGGGTACACATTCAACATGCTTGATAAACCAAATATGACAATATCTTCAGGTGAGATCAGAGTGGATGCCACCACAAAGAAGTACCCACAAGCCCATCACCACCAGTTGAAGCAAATGAATGATAGCACATGCCAGACATATGCATTTGTACACATGTTTCCAGCTTTCAACCAGCCAATCACAATCATAATCTTGACATGGCCCCAAAATAATCTGAGCAGAGTGCCATATGAGCCTGTAGTACTGTTATTTGATTATAGAAGAGTGAGTTGTAGACAAAATTGCCCATGCCTGTTTCCAGCTTCGTTACCTCAGTGCAGCTCTAGCAGCCACATGAACAAACATACTATGCTGTTAGTGAATTTGAGAGGGAAGATCATAGATAAACGTATCCACACACCTGTTTTGATGCAGCCCCACAAAGATTCCATCTGTAGTAAGTAGAACACTGGCCACATAAACAGCATGCCTATAACAACTTCAGCAAAGGAGTATTTCAGAAGAAGCGACCAGCAGTCTACCTTGGTCATAAAGAAGAAAGAGGAAGAGTTTTAAGTCCAGTGTCCCTCTGTTGAAGGAGAAGAACAAGAGAACCAGACTGGGGGCTCCAGTTGGGCTATGGGGATTTATATACTACCTAGGGGTTTGTACATGTGTGGTTCTATTTGTACATGTTATATACCATAAGAAGTAAATAGCTGTGTCCATCAGACGAGTCATAGAGGAGGCTGTGGAGATAAGGAATGTGAAATAGAAGGCTGTCTGTGTGGCAGTACTAGTAAGCATAGCCTTGTGATGGAAATTAATAGATAAGAGGAATGAGGGGTGAGTCATAAGAATATAGCCTTGTGGCATATCAAATGAAAGAGAAGCATAGCATATGGTAGCAGAACAGCCCTGTGATGGTGGGAGATTAAGGAAGAGAAGCATGGAGATGTTACGCTTGGCCTGGGTGAGGATGAGCATAGCCTTTGTAGTAGCTCTTTCGAGAGTCAAGGGTTCAGAGAAGAGCGTCCACTCAAGTGTAGGATGAAGACACGTGAGGAGGACCCTAAGGTTGGTTCAAGGGGTTCAAAGGTTCAAGGTGCGTCCAAGAACGTCCTGAGGGTTTCAAAGGTACGATGTATTCCAAGAGTGGAGATACAAAGGAGCTCTAGCTTGGAGATACAGGGTACAGAGTGAAGGTTAATATACCTAAGCTATGGAAGGTCATGGAATGTCGTGGAACGAGTATTGGTAAGCATATGGAGGTGAGGGCAGGTAGATCGATGACGAAGCAAATGGAATGTGATGGAATGTTATGGAATGGGTGAGTCATCGATGAAAAGAAAATAAAGTCCAATCAGATGTATCGTAATGGTAAGCAAGAAAGAAAAGGTTAAATCATAACATTACCCCCTTAGTACGTCGAGTCTACAACGAAGACTACTTAGAACTGGGAGTAGGAGGGACCAGGAGAGCCAGTCATGTTAGCTTCAGTGGTCTCATCAAAAGGTTCCTCGCAGGGGGACAGGGCGCGGTGAGGGGAGGCACTTTGGCGAGTAAAGGGACGAGGGGGTTGTCGGCCACCAGTGGAGATGCGGGCAGAACGGGAGGAGCAGTGAGAGGAACGAGAGGAGGAAGAGGTGGAGGGAGAGGGAGGAGCGGGTCTATGACGGAGTGGGCAGTGGTTTTGGGGGTGTCCGGGAGCAGTCCTGAGGCAGGAGGAACACATGTAGTAGATGCAGTCCACCCTTCGGTGGCCAAGGCAGCAGCAATGGAAGCATGCTTCAGAGTAGCGGTGGTGGGAGGGGTTGATGGGATAAGATCCCCCTTGTCCAGTCCAGTATGCTTCGGTTCGCTACCAGGCAGCATCTTCAGCTGCGGAAGGGGGGGCGGAGGAGGCTTCCGGGGTGGGGGCGCATGGTGGGGGTACATGGAGGACGAGGGCGTTGTCCATCTCCTGTTGGTAGCGCTGCAAGTCGTCGAGGAATTCTCCCATTCCAAGTTGGAACAGGACGAGATGGAGATGTCCTTTGGTGATGTTGTAGATGGACTCCATGCGATAGGACACAGGGGAAGTGGTGGTCCTCTGCCTCAACTCCTGGGCGAGCAGGAGGAGACGTTTGTTCTGTAGATACGCAAGGTACGAGGCGTAGAGGGGAGAGCCCATACTCAGGTGGGAGCAGATGAGGATGGCAAGGGAGGCGTCGACGAGGTTGTTGTGGAGGCGGGTAACATAGTCCTGGGTAGGAAAGGGGTCCTGGTGGAGGTGTTCCCCATAGATGGGGATGTCGACAGAGACTATGGAGTGTTCAGAGGGGGTGGATACGCTGGGGGAAGGCAAAGCAACTAAGGTAGAATTTTCTGAAGGAAGAGTGGAAATGGATAAGGAAGAAGAAGAGGAGATAGAGACGGAGGAGAGATGAGAGGAGAGGGACATGTTTATGATTTGGTGGTGCGGCGTTGGTTAGAAGGCTGCAAGGGAGAGAAGACGGATGGGTGGAGGTTCTTATAGTCTTTTAGGGTGGAGCTGGCATGTTTTAAGTTCCATTCTGGAATCCAGGAGTCTTCTTCAGCCGAATATCCTTTCCATCGGATCAGGAACATGTGGGAGGATGGAGTTCCGCGGTGGCATAGGATCTTTTCGATTTCGTATTCCTCTTCTCCTTCAACAAGGTCAGGGGGTGGCGAAGGGAAGTTTGGGCCGTGTACGTCGTTTTCACGATAGGGGGATAGCAGGGAGGCGTGGAATACGGAGTGGATCTTCCAGGTTTTGGGAAGGCATAGTTGGTAGGTGATCGGAGATAGAACCTTGGTGATAAGGAAGGGTCCTTCTCGTTTTGGTGCGAATTTTGGGTTTGCGACAGAGCGGTGGAGATTGCGGGCTTCGAGCCACACTTTATCTCCTTTTGAGAAGGGGGAGAAGTCTCGTTTGTTGTGTGAAGACATCACTTGGCAGGTGAGTTCGTGAGTGGCCAAGGCTTCGTTTCGGGCAGCGGATAGTTCTCGAAGGTGGGTTTCCACCGTGGGGAGGAAGGTATCGGTAAGGACGGAGGGAAGGGCTCGAGGTTTGTAGCCCATCATGAGGTAGAACGGGGATTTGTTGGTGATGGAGTGAGGGCGGTGGTTGTGGGTGAATTCAGCGTGGGAGATCTTATCAGCCCAAGATCCAGGATTATTTCCACAAAAGATGTGGAGATAAGTTTCAACTTCTTGGTTGATGCATTCCGTTTCTCCATCGGTTTGAGGGTGGTAGGCGGTGGAGAGGGAGAGGTCATAGTTCAGGAGGTGTCCAAGTTCTTTAGCGAATATGGAGGCAAATTGTGGGCCTCGGTCAGAGATAATTTTGTTGTAAAGGCTGAAGCGAAGGTAGACTTTGTGAAAGAAAAGGGAGGCTATCCCTTTGGTGGTTATCGTTTTCTTGGTTGGGCAGAGAATTACCCCCTTAGTAAGTCTGTGGTCCACCACGACTAATAAGGAATTGAAGCTGGAGGAGGAGGGGAGGTCCATGATAAGGTCACAGGAGATTTGTTGGAAGGGGCGGGTGCAGGAGGACGGAATAGGTGTGAGGGAGGGAATGGTGGGGTGGGTGTTCACCTTGTTTTGCTGGCAGGTAGCACAGCCCTCGATGTATTTTTGGACGTATTGGGGAAGTCCAGGCCACCAGAACTTGGCTGAGACAAGCTGTCAAGTTTTAAGGAAGCTGGGGTGGCCGGCAGTTTCGTGGTCATGGCAACGTTGGAGGACAGATTGACGAAGGGATTCATTGGGGGGAATGTAGGCACGGCCTTTGTAGGTGAGGATGCCTTCAACGTGTTGCCAGTCGCTGAGGCAGGCACAGAGGGAGGGGGGCATTTCCTCATTGAGGCCTTGGAGGGTGCGCAGGACGAGGGGATCTTCCTTTGAGGAGGATGCGATGTGGTTGGAGAGGGCAGCATCAATCAATCGCACAAAAAGGGAGGGAGGAAGTAAGATGGTCCCTTTGTTGTTGGTTTTGTTTTCAGAGAGGAAGTTGGGGCGGCGGGAGAGGGTGTCGGGGCCGGAAAGGAGTTTCTCAGGGACATGGACCATCTTGAGGTCAAAGTCAGCGAGGTCAAGAAGCCATCTGGCTTGGCGGCAGTTTAGATGTTGGGCCTTGCGAAAGTAGGTTAGGTTTTTATGGTTGGTGAAGACCTGGACAGGAAAGGGGGAGCCATGGAGATAGTGTCTCCAGGTTTTCAGAGTGCAGAGTATAGCAAGGAGCTCTCTGTCATAGATGTCGTAGTTTCGCTCAGCGGGCGAGAACGATTGAGAGAGGTAGGAACAGGGGTGCCAGTTGCCATTGATGTCAGTTTGGAGAAGAATGGCTCCGGAAGCGAACTTAGAGGCGTCTGTTGCGAGGGCGAAGGGTCTAGTGAGGTCAGGGAGATGGAGGACCGGTTTCTCGAGGAAGAGACGTTTGAGGTTTTCAAAGGATTGCTGGCAGGGATCGGTCCACCTCCAGGCAAGGTTCTTTTTGGTGAGGTCAATGAGGGGGCAGGCAATAGTGGAGTAGTCGGGGATGAATTGTTGATAGAAGTTGGCGAAGCCGAGGAAGGAGCGGATATCCTTGACTTTCATGGGAGTGGGCCATTTAGTGATCCCATCAAGTTTGACTGGGTCCATGGCGAGTTGGCCGGGTTTGACGATCATTCCGAGGTATTCGACTTCTGGAGTGGCGAATGTGCACTTTTCCAGTTTTAAATGGAGATCCAGTTCCTGGAGACAGGCGAGGACACGTTTGGTTCGTTTGGTATGGGTGGTCTCGTCAGGGGAGAAGATGAGAAGGTCGTCCATGTAGATGACAAGCCATCCTTCAGAGATCATGTCCCTGAAGGAATTGTTCATGAATCGTTGGAATGTGGCGGGGGAGTTGGTCAGGCCAAAGAACATGATGAGGGGTTTGAAGAGGCCTTTATGGGTGACAAAGGCTGCTTTCCACTGATGTCCATCTTTTATGCAGACATTGTTGTAGCCCCATTGGATGTCAAACTTAGTGAAGAGTTTGGCTCCATTGAGCTTGTCGATGAGGTCGGAGATCAATGGGAGCGGGTAGGCATCTCTGGTGGTGTGTTCGTTGAGATACCTGTAGTCTTGGCAAGGTCAAAGTTTGCCATCTTTCTTTTTAACAAAGAAGAAGGGGGATGCCTGGGGGGAATTCGAGGGGCAGATCTTTCCTGCTTTGAGATTTTCATCGAGAAAATCCTCTGTGGCTTTTCGTTCTTCAGGGGAGAGGGGGTAGAGTTTCCCTACTTTAGGAGAGAAGGAGTCATTGAGGTTGATTTCATGGTTGTAAGGGTGAGTAGGTGGGAGATGACGAGTTTCAGTTTCTGAGAATACTGAGGCAAATTTGGAGTATTCGGGGGGAAGGACCGGTTTCGGCTTGGCTTTTTCGGCTGTGGTGGCTAATTCGGTGGCGGTGGTCAGCTTGGCGATAACCAGGGATCCTGCAGGGAGGAATCTGGAACCACATCAAATAATCTGGTGGATGCAGCGGTTGTCCATGGCTCTTTGGAGGTACTGCTGTTCGGTTTCATAGGAGAGGTATTCGTAGAGCTGTGCATCCACAGTAGTGGTTCGTATTGTTTTCGGGGGGGAAGGGGGAGCCTTGTAGTATCCAGGGGAATTGTTGTGCCTGGATGAATCTGTGACGAACTCGAAGTATAGTTCCTTGGATTGGTCGAGTTTTTCATTGAGGGACAAGGTTTGTCTTTCCCAATCAATGAAAGGGTTAGAGAGTCGGAGCCAGGGGAGTCTGAGAATGACGTCTTGGTTTCCACAAGACATGACATAGAATAGAGTTTTCTGGGCGATCCCTTCGATGTTGGTGAATAAGGTGGTGGTGTAATGGATGCTCCCATTGTTGTTAGGCGAGGAGTCAATGTTCCGTACTGGGATGGGGAAGTCAAGGCGTTGGGTGGGGAGGTGGTTCTTTCGAACGAACTGCCAATCAATGCAGTTGAGGTCAGCTCCAGAGTCAACCAGGGCTCAAGTGTCAACGGTTTTCATGGCGTGTGAGGGATCTACAAGCTGAAGGGGAATCTTAATAGATTTCGAGGACATAGATACTGTTACAGCTTTACAAGAAGTGGAGGGGACTCGCATCGTTTGAGGTCTCCGGTCTAAAAATCCGAGAAGGAGATTTTGGCTACAGTTTCCTCGTCGTCAGATTCAATCTCCACAAGCTTCGGGAGGTCTTCCTTTGGTTTTTCGACGTGGCTGATGCAAGGTTTCGAGGGGAAGTTTGGGCAGGTGGAGCTGAGGTGGCCTCCTTTTCTGCAGTGGAAACAGAGTCCCTTCTCGATGCATCTTTTCCTCTCCTCCGGAGTCAACTTCTTTACTTTGATGACATCGACGTCCATGGCGTTTGGGTCCCTTTCGGGTCTCTTGTGTTCCGAGTATGACCGGTAGGAATTTGGTTTGTTGGGGTCTCAGTTTCGTTCTTCATTGGCCCTCGCTTGTTTGAACCTGCTGTGGAAGGTGACAGCTTTCGAACACCAATTGTCAAGGGTAGAGGGGACGGTGTCGAGTGTCAGGATCCGGGTCATCAGCTCAGTGGGTATCCCAGCTGAGTAGAAACCGATCAGGACGTTCTGGTCGGTAGTCTTTGCTTGGCTAGCGTGGTCTTTAAAGAGGGCGTTGTATTCGGTGATGGAGGGTTCATACTCTCTCCTGAGTCTGTTGTAGTGCATCCTGGTAGAGGAGAGCCAGGCAAGGGTGGCTGTGATGGTATCACCGCTTTCGAAGGTTTCTTTAAATTTAGTTACGAAGGAATCAAAGGTTCCTAAGTCAAGGTTGGAGCCTGAGAGGGCGTTCAGACAGAAGGTGTTGGCCCAGGTTGCTGCTGAGCCTTTGGTCATGTAGGAGAGGGTGAAGATAACTTTCTTCTCATCGGTGTTGTAGACCTCCTTGTTGACCATGAGGTAAAAGATGATGGCTGTAATCCAGGGAACGGCCTTGGAGGCTTTACTGTCAAAGTGTTCTGGGGAGGTAATGTGGAGTTCGGTGGTTTTAGAAGTCATGGTGCGAGTGGGTGGTCAAAGGGTGGGGAGGGTAGGGGAGTCTGGTCGTCTGAAGGCTAGGAAGGGGTTGGTTCAGACGACAGGAGTCGGTGACGGTGGGGTAGGGCTCCTGGGGATGTTCAAGGTGTGGGTAAGTTCTTGGGCGAGGGAGGTGGTGCTGGCTAGTTCAGCAGCGGAGGAAAGGTGTAGATCAGTGGGCGATGGTGGATTATCAAAGATTCCAAAGCGTTCTTCAGATTCTTGATCAGAGGAGTTCTGGTCTTGCTCTCTAGGAGCAGTCCAGCGAGGGTCCGAGGGTTTCTGTGGTTGAGATATGGTGGCTTACTCAAAGGTAGCCTTTCGAAGGTTCAAGCTAGAGCTTTTGTTACGCTTGGCCTGGGTGAGGATGAGTGTAGCCTTTGTAGTAGCTCTTTCGAGGGTCAAGGATTCAGAGAAGAGCGTCCACTCAAGTGTAAGATGAAGACACGCGAGGAGGACTCTAAGGTTGGTTCAAGGGGTTCAAAGGTTCAAGGTGTGTCCAAGGACGTCCTGAGGGTTTCAAAGGTACAATGTATTCCAAGAGTGGAGATACAAAGGAGCTCTAGCTTGGAGATACAGGGTACAGAGTGAAGGTTAATATACCTAAGCTATGGAAGGTCATGGAATGTCGTGGAACGAGTATTGGTAAGCATATGGAGGTGAGGGCAGGTAGATCGATGATGAAGCAAATGGAATGCGATGGAATGTTATGGAATGGGTAAGTTATCGATGAAAAGAAAATAAAGTCCAATCAGATGTATCGTAATGGTAAGCAAGAAAGAAAAGATTAAATCGTAACAGGAGATCAATAGATAAGGGTCATAAGTAATGCATGTCATAAGATCTCGTTTATCCATCTGGGGATAAGTCACATGATCATGGCTATGTTGTGATGATGATGGATGACTCATCTAGAGTCATTGAAAAGTGGCTAAGTGTGTCTAGCACTGTAAAAAGGGTTTGGTGGCCATAATACTACCCCCTCACTAAAGATTGACTTCCAGGTGATTAAAGGGAATGTCTTACCATGCTAGCACAGTGTAGTTATCAGCACATTTGCCAAACAAAAGAAGGAAGTCCAGTGGGAATACAGATAGGGCCCATAGGGCCAAGAAATTGGAGTCATGGAAATTGTGCACTGCGTTCTGCATGTGTCCCAAATGAATGAGCAGTTCCCATGTCTGATCTGTCTTGTCATATCTTTTCCAGTGGACAAGGTACTCTAGGCATTTTCCATGTGATTGTGAATCAGTAATACATATAGTCAACTTTCCATTCATTGTCATGGTCCTCAGTTACCTGAACTGGGCTGGGGCAATCAATGATTTGACCATCCAACCTTTCCCTGTAAAGTTTAATCCTGGAGACATTCACAACTGGATGAATTCTGATGGAGTATGAGAGTTTTATTTTTACTGCATTGGTCCTGATCAGATCAATGATTGTATATGGGCTGAGCCACCTCTTGGATAGCTTCTTTGAGGACAATGATCTCAAGCACAAGTGCAAGAAGGTCAAGGAGTGGCTAGATGAGCAGGAATGTAGGATAATGGAGTGGTCTGCACAGTCTTCTAACCTAAACCCCATAGAACACCTTTGGGTTTATCTCAAAAGGAGGCTTGCAGAGCATGAGCATCCCTCTAAGAAAATGAAGGAGTTATGGAGGAGAGTTCAAGAGGAGTGGGAAAAGATACCAGCTGAGATATGTCAGGGATTGATTGAGAGTATGCCTAGGAGGGTTGAAGCAGTGCTGAAAGCCAAAGGGGGCTATACCAAGTACTAATATATACTAAATACTCTGTTTATAACTAAAGGTACAAAACTATTCCAATGTAGTTACTGATTTGAAATGGCTATATCTCAGCCATTTGTAGGTCACATCATGTGATCCAATGACCGGTAGGTAGCCAGGAGTGTGTACATGTATTTGGCTCACTATAGCTAAGTATGATTCCCATGGAGTGTTGTGGTGCACTGCACATACCATGTTGATATTAGTTATTGGAATGCTTTTGTACCTCACTATATCTTCATCTCACCCACTGATCCTTATGCAAATTTCACCAATGTCCAGGCAGTGATTGATTCCACATGAGCTTTGGTTTCCATTAGTCTAAATGAAGGCAAATTGATGTGCAACAGGCCCCAAACAGGTAGCACAATTATTCTAATTGGTGGAGGAGAGTACTTTGAAATGATCAACATGACATGTTCTGTGCCTCTTACCTTGTTAGTGAATCTATCTTGATCTCTTTTGATGTTGCTGATGCTAACATGCTTCTCAGGGCCAACTGGATCCTTCTACCACCTCAATTCCCTCTGGAAACACTACCCAGCACAATATTGTACACATCTGGAACAACATATATGTCAAGACTGGCATGGGAAATGAGGAGACTGCAATGCTGACCATGGCACCTTCACTTGGCCAATCCTTTGAAAACATTGATTTCAAAGCCTATAATATCAACTTCAAGAATTGCATGGTAAGCATCTTCCCTAGATAGAATTTAGCAACCACTGAGTCACCTGTAGGCCAATTACTCAAACTCTTAGGCCCTTGTTGCTTCTATCTTATATGCCAATGCATCCTTCTATGGGTGTGCTTTCACAAGTTGGCATGATATGTAGCACAAATACATATGCCATAGATAGCATTATTTCTTAATACTCTGACAAGTCATGCTAGACCTTTTTGGTTTTGGAATAGTGTAAGTCTTGATTGTCTCATGCTTTTCAAAGTTTGGATGCCCAAATTGTCCACAGTTGATTCCAATCAGTAACTCTTGCAAACTGTGCATGTGGAGGTGGCATTACTGCCTGGATGGGGACCCCTGGTTCTAGAAATGGTACATACATCACTGATTCATGTATCATATGGGTAGGCACTTGGTGTCCTTGAAGTGTACTTGATTTCAGATGGCTTATCTAGTCTCCAAATGCAAATGCAACCACACTGACCAGTGGAAAATGCTACCTTGGTAAGTGATAGTACTTCAGGGGCATACTGACTAATGTATACTTAGAATGCCCATGAAATGACTATGTGGTTAGTATCTTCCTGTGAACATATATGGATGACAACATCCAGCCTGCTGGATTTAGCCCATAGTTCTGACATAGCAAGTGAGTCATCACATTTTACCCTGAATGTGCTATAACTGCTAATCCATGGTAAAACAGAACAATAGTGCCAAATACAACCTTCTATGCTGAATTTGACTCATATGGTACTTTACAGCTCTGTATGGTCATTCTTACACTAAAGTGATATAGATCCAGGAGGCAATACATCTACTTAGGTTTCCCAGGATCATATCCTGAATTCCAAACAAGTGTGAAACTTCATGCTCAAACACATATTCAGTGGCACCCCAAGTTGGATCAACTTTGAATATCAATACTAACACATTAAGAAGAACTTGTTATGTTGAACATTCTCTAACAACATGACATCAGGTCAGAGAACAATCAAGCCTGATGATACTTCTCATTCTTCAAAGCTCTACTGGGTCTGTAGAGAATTGAAGTCATATTACTTTCCAGAAATCATGTTTCATGGGTATGTGTACACTGTACAGTAGTGTGTGGGTAAGTAGGCTATGTAAGAGAAAGTTAATGTTGGTAGGTGATTCTGTGCCCTCAAGAGTTACCCTTGTCAATGTCATGTATGAGCCCATGTTCATAGCCTATCTGTTCTTGATTGTGCTCTATGGCTATTAAATTTAAGAGCAGAAGATCTATAGTTAAATGTGAGTTATTCCATCATCTTGTAACCTTTACCAGCTTCAGCACTGGAAGTGCTTTATGAGTCTCTGAGAACTCATCAGTGATAGATTAATTCACCTGTTCAAGTTGGTATCACAAGTCATGGAGTACTCAGGTGGTTCAAGTTGCTCAAGGTCTTTTAGTAAATAAAAATGGCCAGGGAATGATGGTGCCTGGCACCAATTTTTACACCAGTTTTGAATTATCTAGTAGATATTCTACGACTGTAGACGTTTCCATGGTCAGACTGTCAGAGCACATGGGAAAGAGAACTTCGTCATATTGCAGTGCAGAGTTGAGCAGTTTCTGTCCATTATTACTATGTCTAATGCCATTGAGATCTCAAGGGCCCAGATCTGAAACAGGACAAGAACCATCAGCAGTCATAACATGACCCTTGGTGATCACTCAAGTCAACTGGGTATTCAATGAGATGTGCAGGACCTTGCCCTTCTACAGGGCATCTCAGGTGTAAACCTGCTGGCATACAGTCACATGCATGATGCTATATCTCCACTGCTTCTTGTAGATATACACAAGTTGTCCCTTGTATCCATAAAATGCTGTGTGTGGAGCAGGAATCTGGTTCAGACCAACCCACCCATTCAACATGGCAATTAGAGTATCAGGTGCAACACAATCCAACTAAGCCAGCAAAATAGTAGCAATAGTTGTGGCCCTCCAAACTGTGTCACCTCTTGTACCTCTTGAAATAGTGTCTGACTCACAATATATAATCGATGGCCTGACCAAACATCTAACATCCTGGAAAGATATCAGATGGACACACATAAAAAACCATGAACTATTCCAGGCAGCAGCATATCACCTCAGACAACAAGCTGTGCCAACTTCCTTTAAATGGACAAAAGGACACAACCACATGGAGGAAAATGACAGTGTGGACCAACTAGCAAATAAAGGCATGAACAAACCCCATGAAGACAAAATCAACCTGTTCACCCCACCATCTTTTACCCTCAACAGAGCCAGATTATCAAAAATCACCCAAGCCACCATGTACCAACACATTGCCTGCTCAGCAAACTACCAGTATACCTGACCAGCAGTCATGAACCTGGACATAATCTGCCATGTGATAGCAGACCCAACTGGATCCCTGGAAACTGACACAACAATATGGAGGAAAATCCACAACCCTGACATCCACAAACCAATCCAAAACTTCATATTCAGAGCAGTTCACAGTGCACTGAGAACTGGAGACTACTGGAGCAAAATACCAAACTATGAACATTGAGCCAAATGTACTGAGTATGACTACCCAAATAAATCACTAGAACACATACTAACAGACTGCACAAGTACTGGATCAACCACAATCTGGAATATCCTCCAATGAATATGGCCCCCCTCCCACAATGAGTGGAACCAACCCTCCTACAGCCAACTCCTAGGGTGCAGCTGCTTAACACCTTCACCAACCATTACCCATTACCCAATGAAAATCAAAAAAGGCTGCCTCTGCATCAAGACCATCCTACTATCCAAATTGATATACCTCATCTGGGCACTCTGCTGCAACTGAGTAATAAATAGCACCCACCACAACAAATGAGCAATAGAAATCTAATGGCTACACAAGATCAATACACAAATTGATATTGACTGTCACCTAGTGGCCTCCCCACACCACACACTTACTGCCACCTGAATGAAACAAACCTGGCATCTCCTCCTCTCACAATTTCACTCCTCACCAGATGACTGGACTTGCAGCCCTGAGGTTTTAGTGGGTATCAAGCTACCATGGACCTCTGCTGACACCAAGGACACCTGGTAGTTCATGGAGCCCACACACCCTATGAAAGTAGGGAGTGCATAAGAGCATTTTCCCTTGGACTGGAGGTCCCCGGACCTCTGCCTTAGTGCTTTGTGTAGGACTAGATTAGTCAGTTGCTACACAATATGATGCACTTGTCTAAAAACAAAAAGAAACACACACCTGATTCAGGTTCACAGTTGCATTTCCAATATACCACTTCTCCAAAGAGAGAGTCCTTACCCACATGCCACCATCCTGGGTGTCTACCAAGCCATCCCAGATGCCAACAACACCCAAATCAAGTCCAACATCCATTATGAACAGATACCACAATGTGTTCCACAACAGTACAAGACACTTAAAAAGGTTGAACTATTTCATGGGAATTTCATGCTCAATTCTGCAGTGCCTTTGAAATTAGTTAACATGTGTGAGTTTACCCATATGCAGTACTTGGCTGCAACATGTGATCCTAATGACTTCAAGGATTCTGGGTTTATGCTGGAACAAGTCCACTATGATCCTTCATAATGCACAGAATTGTTTATTATTATAATGATGTACAATGAGGGCAAAAAACTATTCTGCAAAACCATGCATGGTGTCATCAAGAATATTGCCCACTTGTATAAGTGGGACCAGAGTAAACATGAGGCAAGAATGGTTGGAAGAAAGTTGTGGTTTGCATCATTAGTGATGGGCATTAAAAAATCAACTCTTGAACATTAAGTGTCATTGCTACTATGGATGCATATCAAGATGGGATTGCCAAGGTAGGTTTGTTTAATGACTGATGTACCATACTAACTAGAACAAAGAACATTTGAGTTTCAAATGATGTGTTCATATATGACCTATTTCCATGCTACAAAGAGGTGTGAATAGCTCCCATTTATATAGGCCCACAGGGCACATCTGACCTGTTCCATTTATTGATCTGTTGCAGCCCACTCAACATGACTGATACAACCTGGTTCATCACTGGGTCAGTTGGGCCTTTTATTATGACAGCACATCACTCAAGCCTTCTGAGAGCATTACTGGAATCTTGAAAGTGTTATGAGGTCTGACAAAGAAGAGTGCAGTCAAGTTTTTTGGATATAGGGGAAACTAAATTCCTCGATAGAGGCTGCCTGTCAAATCCTGTATGTTGACAAGTGTGATGATTTGTGAAACCATTGATAGCCCATGCAAACCTATACAGTAGTATCTGATAATCCATAGGATGTGTCCAATTGGTTGTTGCATCCCTCAATTTAGCCATGGACCAACTTGATTGATAACTCTCTGCATCTGTTGTTTCTCTGCTCACCATCCCTATAAGACAATATCTTGTTTAACCATGATGCAATGGTGAGTAGGCAGTATTATATGATAATCTCCATTGTGTATCAAATCCTATGTATGCAGTTGTTCAACTGGGTCAATGGGTTACTTAGTAAAAGAGTCAATGGAAGAGGTGGCACTGAAATATCCATGGTATGTCATTGGATTGAAATCGAAATTGTAGACTTCAAATTGTTGATTTCTACATCACTCCAATGAACAATTCTGGACTCTATGGGGCCAGGTCATGTCTGCAAGATGAGTGGTAGACCATCAGTTATGATATGTATGCAAATTGGAACTTCTTGGCAACCATTATATATATTCTAGAACAACAATGTTCAGGCATTCAACTGTTGTTTCACAGCAGTGATTATATTCTCCCATCAGATTTTGATGCTAGTACTGGGATGGTAATGTCACAGGGTAGTGTTTCATACTATACAAGACTGAATCTGTACCTCCAACTTTATCAGTGATCTAACCAGATGAGCTTGGCTTTGCCCTTCCTCCCACAAAATATGCATCTCCATACCCCCATAGGTTGTGGTGCAGGGTTGCAGACTGCAGTCATGCCATAGCAAGCAAGTCATAGAAAATGAACAGAGAATGACACAGCAAATGTCATAGGTGAGTTGGCCTCCATAGTGGGCCAGCATCCTCTGATTTCTCCAGCAGCATTTGTCATGAGGTTCTTCTTAGAACATACCTGCCTTCTGAATCACTTCAGTTCCAGTATCATAATATGCCCAGGATTGATTCAGACATATTTCCAGACATGAAAGACAAAATTTGTGTCACACTGCAAGCCCACCCATCAACATTGATCCAAGTTCAAAGGAATAGACAGGAAAAGTCTAGCATGATTGACAAGCCCACAAAGCCCTAAAATTGTGTGCACTCATGGGGACAATAATACTAAACAAACACTAATAGTTAGGCCATGAACATTGGGGGAGCACTCTGACCACTGGACATTTGACTAGTTGACAACCAAGTCAATATCTTGTGCCTGGATGTCAGCCAAGTATAGCCTTTCTCTGTTGAGAATAAGGAGACCAGACTTTGTAAAGATTATCTCAGGTGCTGTGCTGTTCATATAAAACATTCCAATAAGGTTTCCCTGAGGATTCCACACATGTATTCTATCATTGCATCCCAAATACATATTGCATTTCAAATTGAGTTGGATGTCATCTAAAATGCCAGCATTGCTGTAGGCAAAAATACAATGGTTCTTGAATGCTTGTGTCACTGGATCAACATCAAACTGGTAGCTATTCAAGAGCAGGATAAGGATCACCAATAATGAAAGAAGCCAAACCAGCTTACATTGTGATGGGAAATGTTTGGTTGTTTCTCAAGATACCACCAACCAAATCTGAAGACAGAAATTTAATATGTCAAGTACTGGAGAAAAGGGGGACATTGCCTTGCTTATATGAATGTTTTTCCCTCTGGAAAAAAGACAATACCATTTGGAATTATGAATTGGTCAGCAACAACTTGGACTTGGCCAGTTGATGGATCAAAGCAGTAAACCTGGGAAGGCAACATTGGTTTGGGACAGCAACTAGCTAACCAGCCATATCTACATGAGATTGTAAACTTCCAGCTCCTTACACATGCCAAAACATAGCTTACATGGGATCTGTGAAAAATATAATATCAGTCCTAGGAAGGACCTTGACATCATTGAGTGAGTTGAACTACCTGCCATAAAAGTTGTCCAGCAGGACAGTGGTATTGAATGGTGGCCTGGGATCCACTAGTACAATCAAGGGAGGTAGAAGGGCATGTTCTGACATGACAAAAAGTAGATTTCCCTTATATGGGCCTGTGCCTCTGTTGGTCATCTGCACAAAATTAGAAAGATTTAACTTAACACATGTAAGCAATTCTTCTCAGAGTCTATGAAAACATCATTCACTGTTTGGACTTGTACATTGACACCAGTTGAAGAAGTAGTAAGGGCTTGTTCAACTTCCATCAAGTTGAGCATTGAAACAATGGAGTTATTATATCAGCCACTGTATCCAAGGAGACCTTCAGCAATGCTGGTGAAGAAAACAAGGTTCAGGTTGGGCATATAAATCAGTGCCTCATGAGCAAAAGCATAGCCTGGATACAATGAGACAAGTCAGATACTCACTTTCTGTTCTATTATCTTGAGGAAGGAATGATCAAAGACTTGGATGAACAGCAGGGGTGATCCCCTGTGGCTGTGCTCTTGGACCACCAAGGCCAATTCTCCAAGTTGCTTGGCGGTTGCCTTCCACAGCCACAGTAAACAGTGCTGATATAATCCACATGTCTTGTCACTCCAATCCATTGCTAAAGCATTACATGCCACCTAGAGTTGGTGTCAAGCACAAGAAATGGTAACTTTTATATGGTAACTGATGTTGGACAATGAACAAAACAAAATCCTCTTGATTATATTCAGTCCTGAGTTCCATTAACCACTGTTTCAGACTCCACCTCTACTTCTCTAGTAGGCCCATGCTTCCTTTGTCTGAGAAATGTCATAGGATAAGTAAGTAATGGCAGGATGATTAATGGTGATGTGCTAATAATGATGAGGTTTGCAGCAAGTATAGGGGATTCCAACAAGATAACAAGTCCTATGATGTGAATAATGACAGAATCAATATCAAGTAGCACAAAGAGGATCGCAAACATTATATAACCCATCTGTTTAGCACATTCCTAGATAGGGTAATGTTCACATCAGATGTAGCAACCATGTCAAATGGGATGCATACCTTTAGCTCTGCAGGTGAGAGTCTACCATAGTGGATGTGCATGTTCTCAGTAAGAACTAAGAAAAATAATGTGCATATCATGAAGAAGTAACTGCCATTGCTAAGGTGAATACTACAACATATTGTTAGCCCACATGTATAGAGAAGGAGGATGCTGGTACCCTACATGAAGCAACTGTGGAACTATATAGTAGTTCATGAGGTGAGGGATTTTGTTAAGTCCAGTTCCTCTGGGCTATTCCAGTTATAGTTCTGAGGGTATTACCAACGGAGTTGGCAAGGACTCTTGGTGCAAGACTTATGTGTCGCACCCTTGTACTTGCGGTCCTCATGGGTCAGAGGGTTGAAAGAATTAGAGTGAGTCAAGAGACTTGAGGATGGGATAGGATAGAGGAAACTAAATTGATATTCAAACTGAAGGATATTCAGCTAAGATTACAGGAGTTATATACTACAGAGTTACATCAGATTTGTAAGTAAGACAGAGCATAGTCATAGAAATGGAGAGACTGAGTAAAATGGAATTCCAGATACTAGGAGTACTAGAGCTGTGCTCCATATCCACAGTAGGGCAATGTGTGGAGGTATCTATGAAGTGAGACTAGTACAAATAAAGATAAGATGTAAAATAGAGAACAAGGATGAACATAAAAGGAAGTGTGGATATGTCTGAGGATCAGAAGATAAGATAACAAAGAGATAAGTCCAGAGGTATGACAGAGTTCAAAAGTGGAAGGACGGAGTTGTACTTGTAAAAATATTGTGATGTGACAGATATTGAAGTATGGGTCAAAGGGTAGGTACTGGTGGGTGCTCACCAGTTTGATGGACCAGTGAGTCTGGTCATTCAGAGCTGTCTTGATGTCTTCAAAGTTGTGTGACAAACACATCATATCATGAAGAGTAAGTCTAAGTACATTTCTAGTGACAGTCTCAAATATCTCTAAGGCAAAAGCTTGCATGGTGGAGAAAAGGTGTTGTGCAGATAGTATGATGGATTCATATTGGAATTGATTTTTAAGCTTATACTACACAACTCATTGGTCAATGTATTGCCCTAGATCTCCAAAATGGGCATTCTGGGATGATGGTACCATATTTGCAATACTGGCCTGATGTTAGCCTTATGTCATGGCTATGGGGCAGCCATTTATGTTCAACCATTACAAGGGTCCCTATATGAATAGACATGCCCAGGCTTGGTGTTACTATATAACACAACATTGGTAATAGATAAGAATGACGAACAAAATATCCTTAAGTGGCAAGTACATATGAGATTCCATCTTTACCCAGCAGTGGAACTTCATTGTACTGATTTCAACCCTGAAATGCAGGATAACACTAATAAATTACTCAAGATGGAAAGTGGATGAGGATGAGGATTGGAAGTAAAATCAGTACTTGTTGACTGTCAACTGAGGACCACATACTTGCACAGAGCTGTATATACATCATTGTGGCAGCTGTGCTTGTATGCATCTTCTTCGCTCATTTTAGAAGGAAGAGGAGAATGTTGTGTGTGTTCAAGCCTCATATGGGGAAATGACTTTAGAAAAGAAAGGCAGATTCTTCAAATGGGTGTTGTCAAGTACTATATGTACCCATTCAATCCATTCAACACCCTGGCCATATGATACCTGACAAAGTAAAAACATTGTTGTCAGATAGTCATGTGATGCTATAAGAAAGATAAAAAGTTAAGTGATGTTAAAAGGGGTGGGTGCGAGTTAGACTCATCCCAGAGGTTCCTTGGTAAGGTTGTATGAAGAGAAGGGGTAGCTACGATGATACCTGAGCACGTATAAACAAGTCTGGTGAAATCTGGACTTGAACATATGACTGAAAAGACGATTCCAGTACTGGATGATAGGGTGAATAGTATAAAGTAAGATGAATATGAGTGAGAACTATGAGTTAAATGTCACGAAAGCTCATGGTAGAGCCTGATGACCAATGGAAAGGAAAATTAGATATCTCTCATTAACATCTAATACAAGTGTTTTATAGTCCAGGCATTCCCTAGGATTTTAAGGTGCAAATAAAACCAAATGGTAACAGTTTCGAGGAAATAAGATAAAACAAGTTACAATCAATCAAGAATGACAGTGCAAGTCTAGCACTAATGGTATCAAGTAAATGGAAGCAACTAAGATGATTCCGATACTAAGCTAGAAAAGGAGTAGTCAAATATTTGAAAGAAGTCTCAGACCATGTAGTGAAGGATATTGGTAGTAAGCATAAATAACTGATAGTAAGTTGAAATAAGGAGAGAAGGAAGATCAACAAGGGAAATGGCAATTAATGAAAATATCACCAGATAGTAACACTGGATATAGCCTGGATAGTATTCCAGAAGGTTAGTCCAGTAGCAGATGGAACCAGATATATACTAGAACTATTTGATCATGAGTGGATAGATGTGGGACACTAAGGGATGTTTTGAAGAACACTCTTGAACACTATGGGAACCTAGAAAGACAGGGAACAAGCCCCTACAAATGTAAGGAGCACTGAGCTCCTACAATGTGTGACAGATGAATTGATTACAGTAGTACTTGCTGTAGGAACGATTCAGGATTCAATTGCTCATGTGTTATCAAAATGCCATTCCATGTTTAAATATTCACCCCTAGTGGGGCTATACTCTAATCTGTTTGGATCTAAGTATCAGGGAAGTATTCAACACTGCCAGCTGGCACCTGGTTTGTGCTGTATTACCATGCAGGCATCTTGGAAATCAAACACATGTGGCTCAATAGTTATGTACATTGTCCTTTGTTAGGTCTGACATCCCAGGACACAGCAAGTCATATCAGTGACAAGTTTCATATAGCATAAAGTGTGAGAGAATAGTGATAAGAAAGGAAATCAGATTCTAGGCATTTGACCCACAGCCCTTGACTTGAGAGCAGTGATGCAGTATGCAAGAAGAGGGAGAATTGATGGTACCATGCTAACGAACACAAGGCACATGGTAAGGGCAGGCTCTCTGAACAATGCAAAGATGATGGTGACATGAACAGTGACAACACCAAAGTACAACAAAGAGAATAGTAAACATTATGTGACCCACCTCCTTGATGTACCCCTGGAACAGTTACATGAGAATTGAGATAATGATTATGGAAATAGACAATATGTACCTTTAACTTTGTTGTTGGGAATCAGCCATAATATATATGTATGTTTTCTACCATAAACAGGAATAGAAGAGACAACACAAAGACATGCTCTTTCTTTGGAAGGTAAATGTTGTGACTGGCATTCAACATGCCCCTAACATGCCCCTTGTAGGACATCTGGTCGACGTGCAGAGCAGCGCTGAGGGCTAACTAAGGAGCCTCTAGGTATCTTACCTTTGGTAGAGGATGAAGAGACTAGAAGGCAATTGTGGGTAGAAAAGCACTTAGTGTTATTGAGCTACCAACCAGGTTTATATACACAGTGATTAGGTAATACTAGTGGAGCTCTAATAACAGATCTAATCTAATCTACAATAAAATAAGATAAATATATCAATAGTGAATACTATTGTTGGCATAATATATCATCCAAGAGTATGGATACCTCACAGAAAACAGTTTCTGAACTAGAGAAGATATTGGAAAGAGGGTAAAACTAGAGGGTGTGTGTACTTGCCAGTTCAATCAACCAATTTGTTCACTCTCCCAGAGCTTCTTGAGTGTCCTTGAAGTTATGTCATGACAGATTTATTGGAATTTAGGATTGGTCTTAACTGCAAACTAAATGTCAATATTGTACTTCAAATAGATCTTTTCATTAGGAAAACATTAAGATTTTAAATCTAAGCAGATCTTTATATTTTTGCAGAAATTTAGTGTATGTACAAATATATTAGTTCAGTTAAAATGCAAGCCAGTATACAAAGATTAGTCATGGTCTAAACTCTAAGTACAGGCTTCACATTTTGTCCATAATTAAAACCAGTCCTAAATCCCAGACAGGTACTCAACCCCCCTCCCACTGCCTTCCCACCACCTATTCAGGGATTTAGGACTGGTTTTAATTATGGACAAAATGCGAAGCCTGTACTTAGAGTTTAGACCATGACTGATCTTTGTATACTGCCTTGCATTTTAACTGAATTAATATATTTGTACATACACTAAATTTCTGCAAAAATATAAAGATCTGCTTAGATTTAAAATCTTGATGTTTTCCTAATGAAAAGATCTATTCGAAGTACAATATTGACATTTAGTTTGCAGTTAAGACCAATCCTAAACGCCAATAAATCTGTCGTGTGTGAAAAGCATACTATCTCATATAGGGTAACCTTCGACAGGTATCGAGCGCTGGCATTGAATAATTCAGAGACGACTCCCATCGTAATGCGGTAACCATGATGATAGCCTACAGAAAGTTGGCAGATAATGGAATAGGGAGGTACCGGTTGCCGGTCTTCTTACGAATCTGTGCAGCGGTGGGTGGTTGGCTCGATACATCCTCAGAATAACAATCAAGTGATGACGGGACTTACTGAGTGGACATCCAGAGGGAAACTCGTGTGCCCTTCTACGATGTGTCTGGGAAGCGCTTAAAAACGAGGATACAATGTGGTGCCGTGTGTGGTATCGTGTTTGATTCCACCAGGGGAAATCCAGAAGAAAACCTGTGTACCATTCTACTAGTAACCTCCACGTCAGTAACGCTATAAGGCGCACTAACGAGCGGGTGGTGGCTTACCGAGCCCCGATTTACAGCGAAATACATAGCAGACAGTCAGCTGTGGAGGTCACACACCATCGACTGGTGTGTTGTAGCCTCCTTATATACTTCTGTAATGAACGGCGAGGTAGGTCCATCGAAATTTAGATCACCTCAAGGCTGACTGGGGCACGGTTAGCGATAGAATGACATAGCCCAACTCAATAAATTCAAGGGCGCTGGCTCGTCGCGCGGCTGAGTACACATTCGGCATGCTTGATAAGCCAAATGCGACAATATCTTCAGGTGAGATCAGGGTGGATGCCGCCACAGGGACATAATACTCCTTGGTAGCCACAAGTAACCACGAGTCCGGTTGAAGTAAATGAACGATAGGACGTGCTAGACGTACGCATTCGTACACATGTTTCTAGCTTTCAACCGGCCGAGCACGATCATGATCTTGGCACGGCCCCAAAAAGATCTGAGCGGAGCGCTATACGGGCCTGCAGCATTGTTATTTGATCATAGAAGAGAGGGCTGTAGACGAAAGTGCCCATACCTGTTTCCGGCTTCATCACCTCGATGCAGCTCTAGTAGCCATATGAACAAGCCTACTATACTGTTAGTGGATTTGGAAAGGAAGATCATGGATAAACGTATCTACGCACGTGTTTCGGTGCAACTCCACAAAGATTTCATCTGCGGTGAGCAGAACACTGTAGTCACATGAACAGCATACCTGCTACATAATTACACGATGGATGAGAAGATAACCAAAAGCGTCCATACACATGTTTCGGACTTTACCAAACGAACCTGAACCTCGCCGCAGCCTCAGAACATCTCATCTGAGTGGGGCACTGTAGCCGACCGGTTTGCTGCGCTGTTAGTGGTCGTAGCTTAGACTCTCAAGAGCGTCTTCACGTGTTTCCAGGTTCGGCTGGGCGTAACATAGATCCATGTGGTGAATCTGGGGTGAGGATCGGGGACTAATGCGTTCGCACACGTGTTTCCAGTCTTGGTTTTGCTAGCTCTTTTCATCCTAGTGGAGTTTACTGTAATCGGGCGGATGGGCCAGTGGATCTTGAAAGTGGAGATACGCACATGTGCCCGGCCTTGCACAGAAAAAGGGCTTGTGCGGAAGCTGGGAAATAGCATATCATGGTGTGAACTCGACGCTTGCACCATTGTAGAGGATTCTTGTCATCGAATACAAGTATAGCATAGACTGCCTGACAGTCTAGTGACGGGTTCGCACAACCATGAAATTTGATTCTAGAAAGCTTGGAGCGAAACTTACTCCCACCCTATCGTCAGTCTTGGGTGTAGCCGTCTCAACGTGGATCGCACGGGAGCGTCTTTGGTTGACATAAAAACGATCCTTCGCCGGAAAGGACTATGATAGCGCGTCGTGGGCTAGCCTAGAGCCCATCGGCAAGTGAATAAGGGGCAAGACAAGAGTCGAAACTAGCATCGTCTTTCAAGACATTTCTCACGATGGCCGAGCACTCGAGTACTCAAAATCTTGCAGCTCGCCACCTCCCGCTGATCGGCTTTGTGGTTTGTCTGAAAGAGACTGGGACGACCTTACCTCTGCTGATTCTAGAGGAACAGTACTAGCGGACAGCTCTCGTTTCCGAATTAGTCGAGGGACAATTTGAACAAGAATTTGAAGAGCATTTCTTGCGAATGAACATTGCGATCAAGTGGTGTCGAGCAGGAGTTTCCCAAGACAGAAGCCGTGGACATCTTTGATTCGGACACGCTTTCATCAGCCTGACTCTCGGAAGCTAGTCTGCCAGTGACCAGGCTACGATGACCCTACGAGCAACCCCAGAAGATTCCGCGCCCAGCAGAGTGTCTCCTGACACAGCTATTCCCTGTGACAACCTGGTTGACTGGCCTTTATTCCCCGTCGGGGGACTTTTCCACAAGGTAGAAAAAGGGCTGGGTAGTAGATTGAAATGAGATGCTACCTCGGCTGCCAGTTCCCAACGGCTTCCATTCTCGGATTGATCATGGACGAATTCTTCTGGAGACAGAGCTTCATGGTCAAGCAATGTCAAGCAGGGGTTTCAGATCAGGAGCCGCGGACTAATGTAACATAAGCCTGTCATGGCCCGCCAGTGCCATAGCCAGTGCCATCTCCCCTGCCGGTGCAGAGATATTTAATTTACACTAACTATTCGTTTGCTGATATCTTGAACAGACTTTGCACATGGCATAATTACACTATGGTAATAGGGACGGGTTGGGCTTTCCCAGAGTAGGCGAGAAACGGTGAGTGCCAGATGACCTCACACGAGTTGCCAAAGAACATCATCATTGGAGGCAAGACGGCCTTCTTGTCTCTGCTAAATAGTGTGGTGCGCGTCTCTCGCTGGAACGCAGCTATCCCCAATGTTACATCTAACATTCGCATTTTTCTGCCTCTCGTCCTTAGTTTGGCTCGCTTTGGGTCTCTCCCCGACTTACTCGGCGTGCCAACTTCAGAAACATGGCGAAATATCTCCTCTTACAAGTTGTCCTGAAGGAACAATTTTCGTCTCGCCCACCGATCCTTATGCGAATTTCACCAATGTCCAGGCGGCGATCGATTCCGCGTGAGCTCTGGCTTCCCTTACTCTCAATGGAGGCAAATTTATGTGTAACAGGCCCCAAACAAGTAGCGCAATCATTCTGATCGGTGAAGGAGAGTACTTTGAAATGATCAACGTGACACGTTCTGCACCTCTCACTTTATTAGTGAATCTATCTATCTTGGTCTCGTTTGATGTCGCTGATGCTCACACGTTACTCAGGGCCAGCTGGATTCTTCTACCGCCTCCCTCCCTTCCGGGAACGCTACCCAGCGCAATATTGTGCACATCTGGAACAACATATATGTCAAAACTGGCATGGGAGATGAGGAGACTGCAACACTGACCGTGGCACCTCCACTTGGCCAATCCTTTGGAAACATTGATTTCAAAGCCTATAATATCAACTTCGAGAATCGCGCGGTAAGCGTCTTTCTTAGATAGAATGTAATAATCACTGAGTTACCTGTAGGCCAATTACTCGATCTCTCAGGCTCTTGTTACTTCTATCTCGTATGCCAATGCATCCTTCTACGGGTGCGCTTTTGCAAGTTGGCAAGATACATGGTATACCGGACATGGGGCAAATACGTATGCCGTAGATAGCATTATTTATGGACAGACAGATTGTGCGTTTTCTTTCTATCGCGTTCTTAATGCCCTGACGAGTTGCGCTAGACCTTTTTGGTTTTGGAATAGCGTGAGTTTTGATCCTCTCATAGGCTCCAAGGTTAGGATACCCAAATTGTTCACAGTTGGTTCCAATCAGTAACCCTTGCGAACCGTGCATGCGGAGGAGGCATTACTGCCTGGATGGGGACCCCTGGTTCTAGAAACGGTGCATACATCGCTGATTCACGTATCATACGGGTAGGCACTCGGTGTCCTCAAAGCATGCTTGATTTCAGATGACTCATCTAGTCTCCGGATGCAAATGCAACCACGCTGACCAGTGGAAAATGCTACCTTGGTAAGTGATAGTGCTTCGGAGGCATACTGACTAATGTATACTTAGGACGCCCATGGAATGACTATGCGGTTGGCGTCTTCCTGCGAACCTATATGGACGACAGCATCCAGCCTGCCGGATTTCGTCCATGGCTTCGACATGGCGGGCGAGTCGTCGCATTTCGCCCTGAACGTGCTACAACTGCTGATCCGTGGTATAACAGAACAACAGTGCCAAATACGACCTTCTATGCCGAATTTGACTCATACGGTAGATACTTTATAACTCTGTATGGTCGTTCTTGCACTGAGGTGATATAGGTCCAGGAGGCGATACGTCTGCTCGGATTCCTCAGGACCATATCTTGAGTTCCGAACAAGCGCGAAACTTTGCGCTCAAACACATATTCGGCAGCACCCCAAGTTGGATTGACTTTGAATACCAATACTAGCATGTCGAGAACTTGTTATGTCGTACAGTCCCTAATAACTTGACATAGGTCAGAGAACAATCAAACCTGATGATACTTCTCATTCTTCAAAGCTCTACTGGGTCTGCGGAGAATTGAAGTCGTTTTACTCTCCAGAAGTCATGTCTCGTGGGTATGTGTACACTGTACAGCAGCATGTGGGTAAGCAGGCTATGTAAGAGAAAGTCAATGTTGGTAGGCGATTCTGTGCCCTCGAGAGTCACCCTTGTCAATGTCATATGCGATCTCACGTTCACGGGCCGTCTGTCCTTGGTCGTGCTGGCCCGGGATGGCCATTAAATACGAGTCACGGTAGTTCCATCGTTGGAGAGGGAACTTTGTCACACTGCGGTGCGGAGTTGAGCAGCTCCTTGTCTCGCTCGCCCTCATTACTACATCTAATGCCTTTAAGAGCCTGGACTCGGAACAGGACAAGAACTACCAGTGGTTATAACTGTTGCATACTCGACATTAACAAATGTTGTGCGGTAGTACAGCCACAGTATTACATAAGCACTACTTACATCGCACCACAGTTTACTTTTAGTTCCTTAGTGACTACATAGTATTCTACAGTTCTACAATAACATGATCCTTGGCGACCGTTCAAGTCAACCGGGCATTCGACGAGACGTGCAGAATCCTGCCCTTTTACAGGCGCCCCAGGGTCCACACTTCGAGACGCAGGAAAGACCCATAAGAGCTCGCGCTCCCCCTCGCCTTGGGATTCATATCCTACCATCCTGAAAAACTCAGGTCGAGTTTTCTTTTGGTTGACGCGTCCTCCGTCGCTTGGAACTGGTGCCTCGACTGCAATCTCCTGGATGTGTACACATCTCACACCAGGACTTCTGTGGGTTGGGCCTCGGTGGGTGAGTCATGCTTACCTCCTACTTACCTGTTGGGTGTAGCGCTTCTCCCTCTGCGCTATCTTCCGCTCCTACCTCTTGGGTATCACGGCTCGCGCTCACTAGGTGTTAACTCCCGGGTCGGGCCGGAGAGTGCTCTACACTCCCACCAGTCTCCGTTTTCCTCTGCCTCTAGCCACTGCCGTACTGCATGTACACTACCTATGTACATGCAATACAAAGTGCGTGCACTTCGTGGCACACCGCTCTTATGTAGCGACATCCAACTTGAAAGAATTGATCCCTAAATCGCAACTTGTATAATACTTCCGTACTCACCACGCCACGGTTGAACAGAGGTGTTGTCTCATCGGGGTGATGAGCGAAGAAACAACTGACGTGGAGAGTCACCAGCCAAGTTGGTCCATGGCTAAATTAAGAGATACGACCAATTGGACACATCCTACGAATCACTGCAAACGCGGCTGTATAGGTTTACACGGGTTATCCACGGTCTTGTTGACATACGGGACTTGACAGGCAGCCACTACCAAGGAATTTCGTTTCCTCCGTATCCAAAGAACTTTCCCGCGCTCTCCTTCGTCAGACCTCGTAGCACCTTCAAGATTCCTGCAACGCTCTCGGAAGGTTCGAGTGGTGCATTTTCGCCTCCCATATCTGTCCTGACCCAACCAGGGTCCAAGGCGATGGGAATAAGGTCAGGACGCTCGCAGGCTTGTCTGTACGTCTACGATAACAAGAGTAAAGATGCGTCGAAAAGCGCACGAGGAACGATGGAGAACTGTCGACGTACGAGCATGTTGAGTGCAACCTTGCTGATGCTGTAGGTGAAACACATAGGCTCACAGTCGCATACAATTCTAGAAAGCGCACTAGACATGTTCATGATGACCTTCCGGTTCGACTTTTCGATCGCTGGAAGGAGATATCGCGTAACAAGAGCGGGACCGGTGACGTTGGTGGTGATTGTATCAGTGAGGTCGGTCGGTTTGAAGTCGAAGGCAAGATCATATCCGCAATCCTGTGTGTGGGGAAGAAGTCAACAACGAGGCACCCAGACGATCATGACGGGGTGGACCAACTAACAGTTGCCGCATTATTAACGACATAGTCGAGGCCGCCGCCGTTCAGTAGCCTGAGTACTCCATCCGTACAAGCTCTGATACTTGTCTCGTCAGCAACGTCCAGCTGGATGATGTGCAGTGTGCCGGGGGAAGATTCTAGAGCCGCGAGGTCGATTGCCGTCGATGGGGAACGACAAGTAGCAAAAACAATGTTTGTGGGCATCTGGAGGAGCTGCCGAGCTATCTCTAAACCAATACCACGAGAAGTGCTTTCAAATAATGGTGAGTATGGGATGGTTGAATAATGAAAGGTCCAACTGACCCAGTAATGAACCAGGTTGTACTGGTCATGTTGAGCGGGCTGCAACAGATCGATATATGGAACGGCCAGGTGTGCCCCGTGGGCCTAAGTGGGAGCTATTCATACCTCTTTATAGCACGGAAACAGGTCATACGTGAACGCGCCATCCGAAACTCGTCGTGGTTTCAGACCTGCAAGAGGGATGATTAGATTATCCTCGAATTAATGACACTATGGACGAGGGATGCAAAACTGCGTCTCGAACGAAAGAAGGCACCATTTACCCATTGTCGCGTACTGATAGACAAATGGTAGCTTGATCGCTGACGGATAACCCCTCTAACTGGTCCGCGGTACGCATGCAGAACGGACATCGTGAAACTTGATTCGGGGGGGCTTGCCACGCTACCTCCTTGCAGCGCCATGAACTCCAGAATATCTAATAGCGAGCAAATCTGGAGTAACATGATTCCGAGGAAAGGAATATGCAAGCCCAAGTCCATTGAAGAGCTACAGTGAGATCTTTCGATACATAATGAAAAACATAAACATAACCAACCCGGTCCTACTTATGTAATGTTAGAGCCAACCAATCAGGAATTTCCGAAGAAGTTGGCCTCACTGGCACTTTCAAGCGTCCCGTGGTCAACTACTGCTAGCTAGAACTCCGGGCCGCCCTTTCTTTGTCCTCACGCAATTTCTCCACATAAAAAAAAGTGAGTACGATCAAGTCCAGCATGTGCATCACATTGGGATCAGTTACCGTCCCAAACCGGTGTTGCCTTCCCAGGTCTATTGCTTCGATCCATCGACCGGTCAAGTTCGAATTGTTGCCGACCAATTCATAGTCCCGAATGGCATTGCCTTTCCCCAGAGGGCAAAACTGCATTCGTGTAAGCGAGGCAACGTCCCCCTTTTCTCCCGGGCCAGTACTTGACGTATTAAATTTCTGTCTTCAGGTCCGATACAGGTTGGTTGGTAGTATCTTGAGAAACAACTAAACATTTCCCGCCACAATGTAAGCTGGCTCGGCTTCTTTCACTATCGGCGGTCCTCACCCTGCTCTTGGATAGCTACCAGTTTGACGTTGATCCAGTGACACACGCGTTCAAGAACCGTCGTGTTTTTGCCTACAGCCGCGGCGATGCTGGCATTCCAGATGGCATCCAACTCGATTTGAAAGGTAATGTGTATCCGGGATGCAACGATGGAATACGCGTGTGGAACCCTCAGGGGAACATCATTGGGAAGTTTTATGCGAACAGCACAGCACCTGAGATGATCTTTACAAGTCTGGCCTCCTTATTCTCAACGAAGGAAGGGTATACTTGGCCGACATCCAGGCCCAAGGTATTGGCTTAGTTGTCAACTAGTCAGATGTCCAGCGGTGGGAGTGTTTCCCCGACGTTCACGGCCTAACTATCAGTGTTTGTTTAGTATTATTATAGTACAGTCCCCACGAGTGCACACAATTTCAGGGCTTTGTGGGCTTGTCAATCATGCTAGACTTCTCCTGCCTATCCCCTCGGATTCGGATCAACGTCAACGGGCGAGCTTGCAGCGTCACACAAATTTCGTCTTTTGCGTCTGGAAATGTGTCCGAACCAATCCTGGGCACGTTATGGTAGTACTAGGACCGAAGTGATTCGGAAGGCGGGCGTGTTCCAAGAAGAACGTCATGGCGAATGCCGCTGGACAAATCAGAGGAGGCTGGCCCACTATGGAGGCCAACTCACCTATGACATTTGCTGTGTCATGCTCCGCTCGTTTTCTACGGCTTGCTTGCCCGACCGGCTATGGCACGGCTGCAGTCTGCGACCCTGCGCCACAACCCGCAGGGGGATGGGGACGCATATTCTGCGGGAGGAAGGGCGAAGCCAAGCTCGCTCGGTCAGATCGCCGATAAAGTCGGAGGTACGGATTCGGTCTTGTACGGTACGAAGCACGCTACCCTGTTACATTACCATCCCAGTACTAGCGGCAAAATCCGACGGGAACGAAGGATTACAATCACTGCTGTGAAACGACACTCGAACGCCTGGACA
The DNA here is from genome assembly GCA_038094575.1 of Phylloporus cf. nigrescens. Taxonomy (NCBI): domain Eukaryota; kingdom Fungi; phylum Basidiomycota; class Agaricomycetes; order Boletales; family Boletaceae; genus Phylloporus; species Phylloporus cf. nigrescens. Next base: position 9,010 of record JBBPTW010000076.1, on the reverse strand, counting down.
TTGTTGTTCGAGAATATGTATGACGATTGCCAAGAAGTTCCAATTCGCATACATATCGTAACTGACAGCCTACCGCTCATCTTGCAGACGCGACCCGGCTCCGTTCGTTCATTGGAGTGAGAGATGTGTTCCTGATGTGGAAACCAACGATTTGAAGTCTGCAATTTCGATTTCGATCCAAGGACATGCCATGGATATTTCGCCGCCTCTTCCGCTTTACACAAATGAGGTTTTGGGAGGTGTGGGCCACTCGCAAGGTGACTCATAACGTACCAGATCGAAGGATAGCAGGTCTTCACTCTGGTGATCTACTTTTTTGCCCCCTTCTCGCCCCGCTTACCCCCAGCCGCCCTCCGCGTCTTTGGTACTAATGAACCGTACCACTTGCGCTGCATCCACTCCACGACCCACCTGTCGCATAAATATCGCCATGGGTATCCAGCGTCTTCGACTCCTTTGGTGTCCCGAAGGCTCGCAGCAAGCGGACTCATGCATCTTCTCTGCTGCCAGCCGTCTTGTGGCACTCTACTACTTAGTACTGACCGCTGTTCTGCTCCGTTTGTGCCTTACTTTCAGTCTGAGGTATCTAGCCACAGGTACTAGTCAGTCCCTTGGCCCACTTATGCTCGCTGTCCGATAGCCCTTAAGAAATTAAATGAAAGCCTTGCAGACCGAGAAACAAGGCCACGAACTCTCAAACTTTGAGCCCATCCATTCCTCCATTGAAAGGGTGGCGCCTGTCGCATCAACCGTACGCTTCCGAGTCCCAACGACAAAGCCATATGCCTCGCCCCCACCATCCATCGCTGGCGCACTATGCTACGAAGAGGCTGGGAGAGTACATTTAATCCCTCCATTTGTATGGATCACAAACTCAAGACACTTCGACTGCGGCCCTCCCAGGCCGTAGGCTCCTCGGTGAAGACAAGTTTCGATATCTAGATAACTATCTCAACCTGTCCAGTGACTCAGCTCCTTTACTCAGCGGTCTGTCCCCCAGCTAAGATTAGCCGCGGATCACGTCTGCGTCCAACCTAACAGAATCTGTACTCTGCCATAGCGACAATATCCATCTGTCTTGAGCCCCGTTTGTCTCAATCTTCCATCGTTCTTTCTGGACATGCTTGTCACGCCCTGCCCGCCATCTAATCGAATTGGTGTCTCGCTACCTCGGCTATAGAAAATTGGTATTATTGGTTTTCCAGGTGATCCCCTCTATGGGGGGTTCAAAAGTAAAAGGACGGACGGATACTTGAACCCTAAATGAACGGGGGATGGCGTAGAATCTGAACATCCCCGATGGGGTGGTTTGTTTATCGGTCCGTTGTTTTCGAGTATCAAGAGAAATAAATAACTATGTTCTATATGCACCATATAGCTCGATCAAGGCAAAAGTAGATAGTCAAAGGGGGAGGCAGAACAAACGTGGACTCGCAGGTTATTGGACAAGCAACCAGCCAACCAGCCATAAATTACCATACGCCGACCTGCTCACGCCTACACTGACTGGGTTTGGTGTACTTCCCTCTGGATCTCCTCGATGTCCTCCGATCTCTCATTCTGTTCCACATCCCCCTCCCTCGGGATCTCCTCGGTGTTCTCCAGTCCTTCATTCTGTTCGGCATCCGCGAACACAATCACAGATCCACCTGTGCCACGGCCGGATGACAGGCCAAACCCAGTGTCAATCCCGCTCCCACGCCTACCCCGAATATCCCTTGCATACATCGCCCGAATGCTCAGCATGAATCGAGGAGTGAGGGTGAACGGAAGCACGTATTGTAGGATGACAAGTAGCACGAATATCCATCCTCCGTTCGGAAACTTTCCAGATATATCCAATATATTGGTGATGTAGATCAGAAGGATGCTGTGACGAAGTCAGTCCGGTCTGTCATTGAAACCTTCTGCGAGCTTGAATTGTCGCAGAGGATACAGAACGAGAGAATGAAAACGGAGACATACGCAACGAAATACAGTACACCTTGCTTTGCAAGCAGCTTCATATATCGATTGAGTTGCCATTTCTTTGTCTCTTGGTAGATCTGAACTGATTGCCTCACAAATTGTGCAATTACAAGGGTACACAAGGCAGCCCCATGTATCATTTGTAGAATAGTGCCCATCAGTAGCATGGCCTTGGGCCTCGAATGCGACTGCAAGTTGCAAACTGACCAGTAACCTATCTGAAAGTTAGTTTCTACAATAGCCAACAATCAGGTTAACACAGTAGACCATTCATTCATGTGGTTACATGCCTGTCATATTCTTCAAATCACTGCCAAAGGAATAATAGACAATGAAGGAAATTATCCCAGGGGAAAGTAACCCAAGGAGAATATAGAGGATTGGCCTTGATTGATTATACATTGCCCACACACGAAGGATCATCATACCTGCAGGTGTAAACATCATAATCAACTTCTTCTGAAGCTCAGCTGGAATAATAGAACTTACAATCAGCAGCACCAAGGAAGAGGACAAGTGACCATGCACCAATGATATCCATGGTTTCACCTAGGAAACAGTCAGGACAAAACAGACTGGAGAAGCTCAAATAGATCATTTACTGACACTGTCTGTTTAATGGATATGAAGTTATATGGTGAGAAATCCAAAGAAGTGAAATGAATACACACAACTGCAAATAGATACTTTAGAATGCCTGGAGTTATTGGGTTGAGAGAAGATGTACCTTTTCAGTGCCAGGTATGAAAGTAGTTCCCACTTTATCCAAGGTCACAACTTAATCAAACTCGAACCAAAATATTAGACATACAGAGTGAATTTATTCTGATGAACCCTCTTGCATCAGTGTCTGTGTATCATCTAGGAACCGTTGGCTTACACAGGGATGCAGAGGCCAGCATAACGAACCTATTCGTTGAATGATCCTTAGCCTTTTTTGACAGCTTTATCAGTGGGATACACACTGGAATGTACAATGTTGACACCCATGTCCAGGGTTTACACTACCAAGGTCTGATTTGTAACACATTGAGCTACCTTGAAGGTGTCTGCGTACCCATATATATTCGATCTGGTGGGATATTTAGTGGAAGCAAGTTATATGTACTAATGGTGTGAATCGAACCTCGTTGAAAAAGGTGAGGACTGAAAGCGTAGAATTTAGTGGATTATGTTGGAGTAGTAGTATGCCTATACTCACTGTAATCATATCCGACAGCAACAAGTATGGCAACTACAAATAAGTTGTAGGATCTGTCTCTTGGAGTGGCAAGTAGGGGGACACTTACGACTGATATAATCATTCAGCTGAATACCTGCCACTATGGACACTACGGCGTCTGACTCGGTTGACGACATGTGGACAAGATAGATAGGGATTCAGAGGGACTCGATCTATTTTTTGAAATGGTAGGCAGTACTTTTATAACACACTAATCAGCTTTCATCATGAGCGGGGTGCCGGGATGTGAAGCCAGCCAAAAACGGGTCATGGCCACTGCTCCAAACTTCTTGAATCTTGAAACATGGTCATCATACCGGCCTGTATCCTTCTCAAGTTTTCCTTACGGCAATTATGATCCTCGGTGGTTCATCCATTCTTGTCTCCCTTTTCATCACAATACACCTTTCTCTTCCAATATCCTTCGTTCTCTTTTGGATGCAGGAGTACTGCAACCCATTGCGTAGGGGGTATGAGGCCAGTTCCTTCTGGCTCGTCAGTCTGAGCACACCAATGTCATCCATCACCACGCAAGATTCGCGTAGGTTTCCATGTAATTTCCCAGCCATTCTTCACTGGTCTCCATCTCCTTATTGGCTGTGTTTGAGATGTTTCTCCCGAGCTATGTGCATCACGTCGTTTGGCGCTGGTAAATCCAAAGTTGAATGTCACAGATCATGATATCTCGTACCCACACCTCCTGGCGTGGGAATGATGTAGTGACTCTAAAGAGTGCGGTGACCTCGGTCAGCTCGATCCAGCACTGCTGACCGGGATGCAATGTACATCATTCCTGATGGAACCTGCCACTCGTGAGGCACTGTGACGCAGGACCCAAGCATGTCGGTACGTACTGGCACAGAGAGCCGTGAGTGCTGGTGACCAGTCCAAAATATAAGAGAGTAGTTTCGATTGTTCATGAACCATGCCCACTCGGGCTCAGCTTAGGCATCCACCATAGACACAATGAGAAAAAACAGATGCATGACAAAAATAATTGAGACCGGTGGAAGCTATCGTATCGATGGCGCTACGCAAATGGTAGACGGTACCTAATGTCGATGGGGCCCACAAACAGGATCCACGGCGGTATATGGGTCACCAGGAGCTACTCAGGGAGCAGATCGTAGAATCAAATCGTCCATTTCTGGAAGCAGTCAGTAGGCCTCCAGGCCAACCAGGGGGGTAACCAAACACGTAGGTTTGGGCCTCAAGATTTGGCAGACTATATGTAATGTATATTATCTGTTCGCGTCCCGGGTACATATCAAAGAATTTCGGATGCATTTATCCAAAGTTCCTCTTGGCCACCATTGCGCCATTGACCTAAAGTTTGAGAAAGCTTGTCACTAAGGGGAATGGAAAACGACCATAAGATCTTCATAATAGTAATGAGCAATTCAGTTATAAGACACGGCGCCACCCCCAAGACGCGACTTACCCTCCCAAAAGGAATCTTCAGTATCACCACCACTACATTTCCCTTCGCACACCTCCAACTGACACAAACTCTCTGAGCCCTCACCGCATGTAACAACACACAGCCTGAGAAGGGCATCAATGGCATCAAGAACAGACTTGACCCCAAGGTATTTCGAAAAGATGGACGCTCGACTGAGGGTGAGCGAGGGGCGACAACAGGAATATTATAAGGGACTAACTCCTCGAGATACATGTACTGGAGCAGAAAAGCCGCCGAGTCGAGGTTGAAACAGAGCAAGTGAGGTGACTAGAGATGCGGAGTGTAGACGCCCAACAGTTGGTGCATCGCGACGCCGGGAGATCTGTGAGATCCAGTGGAGGAGCCGAAGAGCCATGTAGGCCGGACGGCTGAGGGATGCGTGAAAGGGCGAGATCGTAGAGGGACACTTGGGCGGGAGGCGTCTACGCGGGGTGGCACCACAGCCAAGCGAAATTTATATCCTGATCTTCAGGGGCGGGATACGCAACCAGATACAGAAATGGTTAATTGCACGTCTCAACGACGGATGTTGGGTGCGCAAATTCTTTGGCCTGCGTTCCCGAGTTTGGCGAGGGTGAAGTGGCCCCATTCGTGGATGTCGAAGATCCGCTGAACGCCTTTGCGGTGTGAGGTACCCGATGGGACTCGTGAGAGACTCGGAGCCACGGGTAGAGCAATCACGAGTGACACGGGTTCCGGTTCAGTGTTCAAAGGAAGGTCCCAGACGCAAGGAAATGGTGACATGCACGAGGACAGGTTGTTCATGGCGTGCTAAGAGTGAGGAAAGCATTGAGAGAACAAAGGCAGGTGGAAAGAGATAACGCACCCGCGTTTTGTCGAGCGACAGTCAATCCGTGGAGGAACACGAGAGTGAGAAACAAAGTATTTCGTTGGAACTCGGGAAGTGCTGCCTTACGTCGGCCCAAACCTTGCTTGGGACGACAGGACAAACATTGACAGCAAGGTGATTGGGGAATTTGCCGGGGTCGAGTACCGGCAAGGGTATATGTCGCAGAGAGTTGGGTGAGCCCACCATACTTCCCACGCCCCCAAGCATCAGCGTTTCAGCTGAGTACTTCGTCCAACGTGAACGCACACACTGCCAATCCCCAACCGGGACCCCTGGTTCTAGAAATGGTGCATACATCGCTGATTCACGTATCATACGGGTAGGCACTCGGTGTTCTCAAAGCGTGCTTGATTTCAGATGACTCATCTAGCCTCCGGATGCAAATGCTACCTTGGCAAGTGATAGTGCTTTGGAGGCATACCGACTAATGTATGCTTAGGACGTCCATGGAATGACTATGCGGTTAGCATCTTCCTGCGAACCTAAATGGATGACAGCATCCAGCCTGCCGGATGGCTTCGACATGGCGGGCGAGTCATCGCGTTTCGCCCTGAACGTGCTACGACTGCTGATCCGTGGTATAACAGAACAACAGTGTCAAATACGACCTTCTACGCTAAAATTGACTCATATGGTAGATACTTTAGAACTCTGTATGGTCGTTCTTGCACTGAGGTGATATAGGTCCAGGAGGCGATACTCCATATCCTGAATTCCAAACAAGCGCGAAACTTCACACTCAAACGCGTATTCGGCGGCACCCTAAGTTGGATCGGCTTTTGAATACCAATACGAACATGTTGAGAAGAACTTGTTATGTCGAACAGTCCCTAACAACATGACATCAGGTCAGAGAACAATCGAGCCTGGTGATACATCCCGTTCTCCAAGGCTTTACCGGGTCTGCGGAGATTTTGAAGTCATTTTACTTTCCAGAAATCTTATTTTGTGGGTGTGTACACTGTACAGCAGCGTGTGGGTGAGCAGAAACTACTATGTGAGAGGAAGTCAATGTCGGCAGGCGATTCTGTGCCTTCGAGAGTCACCCTTGTCAGTGTCATGCGCGATCTCACGTTCACGGGCCATCTGTCCTTGATCGTGCCGGATAATTAGATTCGAGAGTAGAAGCCTGAGGTGAGGCCCGCAGTCAAGTGCGAGTCGCGGCAGTTCCATCGTGGGAGAGGGAACTTTGTCACACCGCGGTGCGGAGTTGAGCAGTTCCTTGTCTCTGTCCCCACCGCTCGGCCTCATCACTACGTCTAATGCCTTTAAGAGCCTGGACTCGGAACAGGACAAGAACTACCAGCGGTTATAACATGATCCTTGGCGATCGTTCAAGTCAACCGGGTATTCGACGAGACATGCAGAATCCTGTCCTTTTACAGGGCGCCTTAGGCTCCACACTTCGAGACGCAGGAAAGACCCGTAAGATCTCGCGCTCCCGTTCGCCTTGGGATTCACATCCCACCATCCTGACAAACTCGGGTCGAGTTTTCTTTTGGTTGACGCGTCCTCTGTCGCTTGGAACTGGCGCCTCGACTGCAATCTCCTGGATGTGTACATATCTCACACCAGGACCTCTATGCTCTAACTATACTCTCCCCCTCGCCCTGGGGACCGCTCCCCTCTCGGGTCTACTCTCCCACCGTCTTCGTTGGGCTTCGGTGGGTGAGTCGTGCTTACCTCCTACTTACCTGTTGGGTGTAGCGCTTCGCTCTCTGCGTTGTCTTCCACTCCTGCCTCTTGGGTATCACGGCTCGCGCTCACTAGGAGGTGTTAACTTCTGAGCCGGGCCGGAGAGTGCTCTACACCCCCCCCCCCCCCCAATCACCGCTTTCCTCTGCCTCGTCGTACTGGATGTACACTACCTATATACAAGCAATGCAAAGTGCGTGCACTTCGTGGCACACTGCTCTTATGTAGCGGCGTCCAACTTGAAAGAGTTGATCCCTAAACCACAGCTTGTATGATACTGCCGTACTCACCACGCCACGGTTGAACAGGGGTGTTGTCTCATCGGAGGAACAACTGACGCGGAGTCACCAGCCAAGTTGGTTCATAGCTAAATTAAAAGATACAATGATTAACTGGACACATCCTACGAAGGTTTGCACAGGCCATCAACGATCTTCCAAATCATCACACTTGTTGACATACAGGACTTGACAGGCAGTCACTACCAAGGAATTTCGTTTCCCCCGTATCCAAAAAACTTGCCTGCGCTCTTCTTCGTCAGACCTTGTAACACTCTCAAGATTCCAGCAACGCTCTCGGAAGGTGCAAGTGACGCGCTGTCGCCCCCCATATCTGTTCTGACCCAACCGGGGTCCAAGGCGATGGGAATGAGGTCAGGACGCTCGCAGGCTTGTCTGTACGTCTACGATAACAAGAGGAAAGACCCATCGAAAAGCGCATCAGGAACAATGGCGAACCGTCAACGTACGAGCATGTTGAGTGCAGCCTTGCTGACGCTGTAGGTGAAATACATAGGTTCACAGTCGTATACAATTCTAGAAATCGCGCTAGACATGTTCATGATGACCTTCCGGCTCGACTTTTCGATCGCTGGAAGGAGATATCGCGTAACAAGAGCGGGACCGGTGACGTTGGTGGTGATTGTATCAGTGAGGTCGGTCGGTTTGAAGTCGAAGGCAAGATCATGTTCGCAGCCCTGTGTGTGGGGAAGAAGTCAGCAACAAGGCATCCAGATGATCATGGCGAGGTGGGCCAACTAACGGTGGCCGCATTATTAACGACATAGTCGAGGCCGCCGCCGTTCAGTAGTCTGAGCACTTCATCCGTACAAGCTTTAATGCTTGTTTCGTCAGCAACGTCCAGCTGGATGATGTGCAGTGTGCCAGGGGAAGATTCAAGAGCCGCAAGATTGATTGCCGTCGATGGGGAACGACAGGTAGCAAAAACAATGTTTGTGGGCGTCTGGAGGAGCTGCCGAGCTATCTCTAAACCAATACCACGAGAAGTGCTTTCAAATAATGGTAAGTACAGGATAATTGAATAATGAAAGGTCCAACTGACCCAGTGATGAACCAGGTTGTACCGGTCATTTTGAGCGGGCTGCAGCAGATCGATAAATGGAGCAGACCAGTGTATTCACACCTCTTTATGGCACGGAAATAGGTCATACACGAACACGTCATCCGAAACTCGTCGCGGTTTTAGACGAGAGGGATAATTAGATGATCTCGAATTAATGGCACTATAGACGAGGGATACAAAACTGTGCCTCGAATGAAAGAAGGCGCCATTTACCGTGTCGTGTACTGATAGACAATTGGCAGCTTAATCGCTGACGGATAACCCCTCTAACTGGTCCGCGGTGTGCATGCAGAACGGACATCGTGAAACTTGATTCAGGGGGAGTTGCCACGCTACTTCCTTGCAGCACCATGAACTCCAGAATACCCGATAGCAAGCAAATCTGGAGTAACATGATTCCGAGGAAAGGAATATGCAAGCCCAAGTCCATTGAAGAGCTACAGTTGGATCT
>JBBPTW010000075.1:0-39242 GCA_038094575.1 Phylloporus cf. nigrescens | reverse complement strand
GCAACGTGAGAAGGCATATGCAGTTCATTACTTTCAGATTCAGCATTCCAGTGGCCTGACCTATCCTTCCCATCTTAGGAAGTGAAAGCTGCAGCTGAAGAAGCCATGAAGGATCAAACTGCACACGAGAAGCAAGCTGTTGGTCTTGAAGAACGACACAAACATGCCAACAGCAAAGCGAAAAAGCTGAGGAAGGCGCTTCAAGATGTGAGTTCTTTGATTCTTACTTTTCATATTCTCACTATCGCTGCAGGACGAGCAAGCCAAGGCCACTGCTGAACGTACCATCGAAGAGAGCGTCGTCAAAATCGACCGCAAACGCGCAGAGATCGAGGAGCATGAGGCAAACCTGAAGAAAGAAGAGGATATTCTCGAAAGCATTCGGGATAGTTTAAAGGGTACGTTATGTGTGTGCGCCGTCTTAATCTGATTGATGCCTTGTTCTTGTGATAGACAAGACCCAGGTGTTCCATGATCAAATCGAGGTCAAGCAGAAGGAGCTCCAGCCGTGGGTCGATAAGATCAACGCAAAGCAAACGGCGATCGGTGTAGTGACGAGTGAGAGGGAGGCTTTGGCAAAGAAGGCCGCTGCTCTCCAGGACGCGGTCAAGGGTGCCCAAGACGATCTTGAGCAGCAGCAAGTAATGCAGCAAGCCAAGGTAGGTCGCCCGATACGCTTATGAATTCTGCTCATGTTTGACTTGGTGATTTGGCGCTGTAGCTGGACGAATTGACGGAGCTGAAGTCGAGGAAGGAAAAGTTGCAGAGAGAGCTCCAGGCGCACACAAAAGTTCCACGTACGTCTTCTTGTGGTGCTTCAGCCCGAAGACCCGTTATTCATGGGTTTTCAGGATGTCCAGGCTCGTGTACAGGACTTGCGCGGCAAGGCATCGTCTCTTCGGCAGAGAACGGATGAGGCCAAGGCATCTCAAGCTGCCAGTACGTCTCAAAATAAAGTCCTTGATAACCTCAATCGCCTCAAGCAAACTGGACGCATCGATGGCTTCCATGTGCGTTCTTCCCCCCTTCTCAACTCTTTGTATACGAACTACGATCATTTTTGTAGGGCCGGCTAGGGAGTCTCAGGACGATCCCCGATAAATACGACATCGCGATCTCCACCGCCTGTGGTGCACTTCATCACATGGTTGTCGACACCGTTGCCCAAGGACAGGCCTGCATCAACTATCTCCGTACACAAAATATAGGCCGCGCCTCGTTCATGGTTCTTGAGAAGCTTTCCAACGACCGCGTCAACGAGCGAATCCAAACGCCCGAAAATGTCCCCCGCTTATACGACCTCATCAAGCCCAAGGATCCCAGATTCCTACCAGCCTTCTACAAAGCCATCGGGAACACGCTCGTCGCAGACGATCTCAAGCAAGCAAACCGGATTGCGTTCGGTTCGCAGAAACGGTGGCGCATTGTCACGCTTGCGGGCCAGCTGATCGATTCATCTGGCACGATGTCTGGGAACCACGTTGCGTGCGGGGGGATGAGTTCCAAGTTGGCGGCGGATGTGGTGAGGCTGGAGGTGTTGAGGCAGTACGAGCAGGAGAGCGAGGGGGCGGCAAGGGAGCTCGAGGAGGTGATAAAGGCGCTCAGGGCGATGGAGGGAGAAGGAGAGCGGTTAGCGCTCGCAGGGCCACAGTTGGAGATGGACGTGGAGAAGTTAACGATGGCGACGAACAATGGTCGGAAACGACTTGAGGAGGCAGAGATCCGTGACCTAAAGTGCGTAGCGTCGTCATTCTCGCCCTGTGGCGCGCATTTTCTCGTATTGCATGGTCTGGGTACTGACACCGATCCATCAGGGCGCAGAGCAAACCCGACGCTCAGGACATGGCACGAATCCAGGCTCTAAACGAGGAAATCGCGACCGTGACAGCACAGCTAGAAAATCTCCAGGCTAAATTGGGCAAAATCGAGGACGCAATCAAGGAGCTCGAGAAGAAAATTCTTGAAATCAGTGGCCCATGACTACTGAAACAACGTTCGACCGTCAACAGGATCAAGTTGCACATCAACCTCGCCAATGACAAGATCACCAAAGCGGAGGTGGCCAAGGCCAAGGCGGAAAGGGACGTGGTCAAGCACGTGTCTGCGATTGCTGGAAACATGACTGCTGTGACGGAGGCGGACAAGGAAATTCAGCAGTTGGAGATGCAGCTTGCGGAGGTGAACGAGTACTTGGAGGAGCTCAAGGAGAAGGTGGAAGCTGCGCAAACAGCGGTGGAGAACTCGAAGGATGATCTAGGTACGCTCAAGGCGCAGCTAGAAGAGAAGCAGGAAGAGATTCAAGAATTTAGGAAAAAGGAAGTGCGTAGCTCAGTGCTCACCGTGGACATGGCTGACTAGCGTTGTGGCTTGCTGGCGATAGATGGAGTTGACGCAAAAATTGGGAGATGTCGAAAAGGAGGCAGCGCAGAACGACAGGGCGTTGCGGCGTTGGAAAATGGAGCACGATAAGCTGGGGTTGTGGGAGATCGAGTGAGTGAAACTCTGATCGCGCTGTATATCACTGATACAGGCATATAGCGACGACGAAGAGGAAGTGGAAGAGGTGGAGGCTGCGCCCGCAGATGGAGAGCCAGCGGTGCCACCAGCCAAGAAACCTTCAAAGCCATGTCAACCCTCGAACGAGTTACATATCTACAGCGTCGAAGAACTCTCTCAGTTCCGGAAATGTGATCTCCTGGTGAACTCTGAGTATCTTGATGGCACCCCGCCATACCTTGACGTTGAAGAGTGCATCATAGAAAAACTCAACGGCTCCAAGCCTGATCTGTCTGTACTCAAGGACTACAAGGAGCGCGAGGAAGAGTTCCTTCGCTGTGCCAAAGACCTCGACCAGATCACCGAAGCGCGCGATGCGGAGAAACAGAAATACGATAATCTCAGGAAGCAGCGCTTAGATGAGTTCATGGCGGGCTTCAGTCTGATTTCTCTGAAGCTAAAGGAGATGTACCAGGTCTGCTTCCTGATCGCCTTGTGAAAGTCAGTGTTTCTTACCTATCGCGTGTGGATAGATGATCACTCTAGGAGGAAATGCCGAACTGGAGTTAGTTGACAGCATGGATCTATTCTCGGAGTGCATCATCTTTAGCGTGATGCCGCCCAAGAAAAGCTAGAAAAATATTTCGAATTTGTCTGGTGGTGAAAAGGTGGTAGTACACTTGGCGTGCGACAGCGAGAGGATGGCCTATTTGCACCCAGTCCAATCATCCTCCCAGTCCGCAGGCAACACTGGCCTGGGTTCGGCTCTGAACCAAGGATGGCCCAATGCCTCTGACGGCCCAGGTCACCGCGAGGGCTCATACACGAGGAACCGATGGACGAGGTTGAGCGGGGATGCGACCAGATCGGGGGAGGGCACATGTGTGACCGTGTCAGCGTGGACAACGCCCGTGGTCGACGGGGGCAAGTTTGGGAGATGCAGCCCCAAGTCGGTCGCGGCGATGTCGACAAAGGTGAGTTTTCCGGCGTCAGGGAGGGACAGGAACGACTGTACGAGACTCGCAGCGGCGCAAATACGACAAGGTGAGCATTGAGCGCAAGAATGAACAAAAAGGACATGGAGACACTGGCCAGATGTCTGTGTTGGGGGTTCCCCATATTTCGAAGATGCTCCATGCGAGTCCGATCTCGCTGGGCGTCCCATCAAAGAGGCTTGTTCGCGTCCAACGGCCGGTTGGGCAGGGGTGGGTTCCCCACGGGATGATGAACGGTGCTGGAGGCAGAGTCAGGCTCTGCTGTCCAGCACTCGAGTCAGACCCAGATTCGGAAACGCCATTGGACACCTGAAGGGGAAAGCCTTCACTCTCATTGTCATCAGTTTGTAAATGAAGGGAGGTGAAGAATTCGGCGATGGTGGCGCCGAGGCTCCACGCATCGATAGCAAAGGGATCATACGTCCGCGGACCGAAAAGTAGCTCTGGGGCACGATAGGGGCTACGGACATGCGTAAAGGTAATGGGAGATGTCAGTGGCGACGAGCAACTCGGAGCCCAGGTTATTCTACGTACCCGGTCGACACCTCAAAGTGCATGCGCGTCGCCAACTTGGGCCACAGGTCTCCTGCTTTCTCGGCAGGATCTTTGTCGACGTGAAATGCAATCACAAAGTCGATGAGCTGCGCACACCCGGACGAGGTCAGAAGAATGTTGCTTGGCTTGATGTCCCAATGGGCAATTTGGACCTGTTCGCTGTGGAGGAAGCTCACACCGCACAGGACCTGGAAGATGATCGACTTGGTAAGAACGACAAATTGAACTTCACGTGGGATGAGCGAGGACGAAGTGATATTTCCAAAAGAGATGATAGGGAGTGGGGAGAACCGCAAGGAGTGGAGGAGTTTGTCGAGGGAGTATGGTAGATATGGCATCCACAGGCTCAGATTTTGGGATCTTTGGGATAATTCGTGCTTGATCAGTGGGACAATCTAATGTGCGAAGGTCAAGAGTATTGAATGTATGTGTTCCAAGGCAACATACATTTGAATGTGAGAGGAAAGAAAGGAGGCGGACTTCCTTGATGATGTCATGGGGCTCTTTTGCGTGTGCCGTAGTGGACGTCTTGACTGCGAAGAACCGAGGTCCATCTGACAACCCCGACTCGACGCGAGTCACGAGAGATGTAGGCCCTTTAGATATGATATCCTGAGAGCAATATGGGTAAGCACTTGAAGTCGGGCAGTGCTGGTGTCTATCCCCACTCACTGCGTCATCCTCGTCATCAAAAGTCATGGTTGGAACATCGAATTATCCCAGGTGTAAGTATAGTATTAGATGGCTAGCTTTGGACCATTATCGAAACCTAGCGATCTGAATGATTGAATCACCTTGTCTGGTGGTAGCAAGAAGAAGAAAACAACCGTGATGCGGCTCTGCTAAGTCGCCTAATAACCTCGCAAAGAATTACGAAACATAGATCACAAAACCTACTATCGCCTCTTCATCCTCGATCCAGGCTCACAATGGCTGTAGGCAGCGAGCAGCGGACGCTCCTCAGTAAGACTTATCTACCGATCATCCTAACGACGAAGAACTGGTTGATCGTGTCTCGCAGATAAACAGCTGCTGGCAGCAGCCTGAGGGCTATCAATCCGAAGTGGTCGAAATCCATAGGAAATGATACAGTCGACTCCCTCATAATGTATACAATTTTGGACTTCCTGAGTTGGTTTGCGGGGATTTCAGAGCATAACACATAACTTTCTCATAACACATAACACATACATGACCCTAACCCTAATGTATGACCAGCTATATTAGGAAATATGGCGACATCAACCAAACTGCCACCTCTCTACGTCCACTGTGGCATCATGAAACCGCTTGACCTACTAAAAAAGGGCTTGGCAAAGCTACGAGATCAGATCCGAGATAGGAAACTCAAGCTTACTGCTGAGCTAAAGGCTGGTCAAGCCATTTCTGAAGCTGACCAAGAGTGGCTGGATGGTGATGAAAACCTGGTAGATGAAGATCAGATCATTGAGGCCTTGGGTAATGCATCTGACTATGAAGAAGGGATCAATGGATTGAGTCCATGAGACAAAGATATTGTGCAGAAGCTGCAGAAGCTTGCAGGTGGAAAAAGTGGTGTCCCATTGAAAAAGCGGAAACGTAGGCTTTCAGTTTCTCTATGATATGATTTTCTCATGCCATGTTATAGGCCCGAGTACAACAGAGTCTACAAATGCCACTGCATCATCTTGCCAGCCTGCTACCCAGGTTCACCAAAAAGAAAATGCCACTCTTGCATAGTGGATTGAGATCCTTGATTGGTACCATACCAATGGCAAGAATCAGATCAGAAGAAAACTGCCAGTCATTTCGACATGATCTATCCCAGTCTCCATTTAAAGCAGCTGAGAATATCTGTTTGGCTCAAGGATGAATCAGAGTGGCAGATAAAGTATGAGACTGCCACAAGCCTCTCCCATTCTACTAAAAGGATCTGTCAAACACAGCACCCTGAGGTTACTGAGATGCTTGACCTTTGGGTGTTGAAAGCAATGGCAGATGGTATACTTCTCACCGGTGAAGTGCTCTGCCAAAAATGGAAAAAATTTGCAGACCTTGCTGGTGTTCCTGACGATAAATATCTTAACCTCAGTGATGGATGGTTGAGCAGGTTCAAGGCTCAGAATGGGTTAAGGGAGGTGAAACGACATGGAGAAGCTGGTTCTACAACCCCTGAGGTGGTCGAAGAAGAATGCTCACATGTTCAAGAGATCATTAAGACACAAGGTTATGAATGGCGTGATATCTTTAATGCTGACGAGACATTCTTGTTTTATGTGTGAGTTTTTCTTGTTTTAAGGCTGGTTGTCAGCCATGATAATAAGTGTCGAATAGAATGCCCCCCAACCGGGGATTATCCAACAACCAAGTGTCTGGTACCAAAGAAAAAAAGCTTTGACTTACATATCTGTTCACTACCAATGCTGATGGATTCGAAAAGCTACCCCCAGTCGTCATTGGGAAGGCACGAAAGCCACGTGCATTTCAGAACAAAACAGGCACAGAACTTGGTTTTTATTACAGAAACAACGCCAAAGCTTGAATGACGAGCAGTATCTATCAGGAGTGGCTCTTAGATTGAGATAGAACACTCCGGAACAAGGGTAGAAAGGTTTTGCTCCTACAGGATAACTTCTCGGGCCACATCATACCAGAATGCCAGCTGACCAACATTTAGGTTGTCAACTTCACACCTAATCTTACTGCTCATGTTCAGCCCAACGACCAAGGTATAATTCGCTGCTTCAAGGCAATGTACTGCACAAAGTTTATCAGTTGTGCTGTTGACCTATATGAGGCAGGTGTCACTCCTTCTAAAATCTATGACATAGATCAGCTGGTAGCCATGTGACTTGCGAGTGCAGCATGGAACAAAGTCGATACGATGACAATCCGAAACTGTTGGCGCAAAGCTAATATCTTGTCTGACACTGCCTCATACTCACCTTCTGTTCCAAATCAACCATCGCTCCCTATCTCATTTCTTGTTCATACCACCAACTCGGAGGTCCTGGAAAACCTATCCCTACAGCCCGAAGAACTTATCAGGACTGTGCTAGATGACTTGGAGGCAACCAGAGCCCTCCAGTGCTCAAATCGTATGAACCTTGCAGAACTCCTCAACCTGGCAGCAGAAAAACACAACATCTTCGAGGCGACTGATGAGGACATCCATAAAGCGGTGATGGATGCTGTCAGGGCATGCAAGGCAAATGTGGATGGTAGCAACAAGATTGTTGACTCAGAGTCTCGAGGTCTTGATGAACCACTCCCAACACAAGAAGAGGCTATGCAGGCATCATTGGTCTTAAGGAAGTATGTCAAGGAGATGGATGATCCATTCGTGCACAAACTGGAAATGATGTTGGGTTTGTTCGGTCACAGGACCTGGGGGTTTGGTATGCAGGAAATGAAAAGTGGTAAAATCACATAGTATTTCACTCATAAATAGCCTTTTGTCATAGATAAATGCTACACTACCTTTCCATACTAATCAAATAGCCAATTAGACTTGGTGCTCACTACCCTCCATGGTAACACATACTCCCTCGAAACACATATCTTTTGGCCTATCCCAAGAGGTATGTGTTAAGAGGGAGTCGACTGTAGTACCTGACCAAGGCCAACCATGTGTGTCTTCATGTTTTTTTTTCAACATCCTGCAGTGACAGTTTATTCATGGGACTTCGTCATGCTAGCTCTCCAAACAGCTCCAGATGCGTCTCCAGTATGCCAAACTCAAGGTCAAGCATGGTTGGGTGTGTCCCTGGTCGCTCATTTCAGACCTGTCGTCATGCTCACCATCTGCACTTGGGCCAGCAATGACAAAACCTCTACTTTCACCATTCCCACCAATGGCACATGACAGGGCACAGGGGAGTGAATCCACTACTTTGATGACCTATCCACACAGCCTACCAAGACACAAGTTCAGTCCCCAGTACTGTCTGCAGTGCCTAATTGAACTGTGGGACCATCGTGGTTGGCTAACGACACTTCTTCGCCTGATTCTTCTGTGTCGCCTCCCTCCTAATTACCCTCTGAACACCTCAGTGGCCAGTTTTCATCACATCCTGCATCGTACCTGGACCACATCCAGGCACCTGCACTGGTGAAACCTAACCCAGCTGTGATGAGCCTTCCATTATCCACCTTGAACTTCTCCGATTCAAACATACTGGCTGATCTCACATGACTGTCAGTCCAAGCACAGGCCATGTTCTGCCACCCATCAATGACCACCTCGTTCACATAAAAGAAAGAGACAAGAACCTAGCCCATCACCAGTCGAGCAGGAATCTGACTCACTCATGCCAAAGGTATGATTGTGTGGTGGATCGGTAATGTGACTCATGCTGGTATGCTATCTTATAGTCAAAATCAGGGCTTATGCCTGAAGGCACTAGTTGGAAGGCAAAGCCAAAGATGTCCACTCCTATCATACTTATCAAGTGACGAAAGATAAAATAGATATATTATATATTTGTTGTTTAAGCTTCAAGCTTCAGCTTCAGCATAGTTGACTATTATAGGTCCGTGTGCTAGACTGTGTGGCTATGACAGGCATAGGTACCATTATGCTGTTCAAATGTGATGTAGCTTCATGCACACATCCCATGTCCCCACTATGACTTCATACAATATGATGTGATTTTTATCTTTTCTTACAACTGAGATGTGAACAGCTCAATATTGTCCAACACATGGTTCTTTGGGTTTGCGTCAGGATCGCAAGCTGCAGGAAAGATTACACATTGCATGAAGTAACAGGAAGGTAAGAGACTCACAAGCTTCATAATAGACGACAATGGTAACAAGCTGGGCATGGCGGTATCATCGAACAATCCAGTCTCCTAGATTCGATTATCCAGGTCCAGATCTTCAGGTCCAGACTGCATGATCAGCGAGATCTATTCAACATGATGTCAATTAATGACAATACCTTGTTACTCTACTCAAGGAGAATACTATTGATTGAGTTGGGTGAAGTTTCATACGAATTCTGTCCGATATCTGTATCCTGCTTTGTAACTTGCTTAGTGGTGTCACCAAGCTTCACCAACCCATTAATGCAATGGTATCAAAAGTCTGAGCGAGAAAGCTGAGTGAGCACTGCAGACACTGCAGACAGCAGACGCAATGACCCACCAAGTTCCCACCTCACTTGTTTATTGTGGGTACCCAGATGGTCGGGTAACTTGTTCTCCATCTGTCGGAAACACTTGATCGCTCCAGTGATGTGACCGTCACCCTCAAGGACATCACAGATGGCGCTGTGAATAGAAAATACAGGAAACTCAAGCTGAATCAAAAGTCTAAAGCTAACAAAGAATACCTTGGTCATGGCGCTCGTCACTTCGTGCACCTGGTGACTAATCAACATCGTGCACGCCCACTTCCTCAGGAGGGTATGCAAGGTTGGAGGACTGAGCGGTAGCACTGCAATATATGCAGCCACTGCTTCATCCCATTTATTAGCATTGAAGGCCTCGTCTCCGACATTGTCTCAGCATCTTAATGTTGGAGATTCAGCCTGCTGTAGATACACTTTACCTACGTGGTACTAACTTTTCTTATTTGGACACCATAGCAGTTACACATTGATGCTGTGCGTCCTCTCCCTCCAGTCTCATACTACTTGACTGGAGGTGAGCTATGATACACACTCATTTCGCATACCTTACTGACATAGGATAGTGTACTCACTTGTTATAGGTACATAGTCACCTTAGTCTTGTACTACTCAACTGGAGTGTACTCACTCGTTATAGCCATACCTCTGGCTTTCCAACACTTAACACATTGTAGCGAGAACAGTCTGATAGCAGCATATTAGCAGCATATTCCGCCATCTGATGTGAAAACTCACCAGTGAGCCAGTCAGAAAGCCAACCTCACCGGCAGTACTTGTCATCTTGAGGATGAAGTCAACAGCATCTCCCACACGACCCCAAGCATACAGAGATTCTTATTGATGCTTTCGCTCATATGCACAAATGATTCGGGTGGGGTCATCAGCTTTGTATTCACGCTATTGGTTGCCTCGCCTCACATGGAAAATTTCTTTGTCTAGCAGATGAGGCTATTAGTAAAATATGAGTAGGGGTGGAGATGGCCATGCCTGTGCTTTCTTGTCGTGTGCAGAGGAAATCAATAGATCTATTAGGGTATTCCTGTTCTTCATGCACCACATGCTGTGATGCAGTAAGCTGATCTTGGAGGTCTTGAATTGAATATCTGGTAAGAGTAGTTGATTGATATTGGCACGAATAGCACCGGTGGTATAAGATAAAAATACCTGTGCTCGTTCTCTGAGTGTGAGGGTCTACTTTTATTAACTCGATCACCCCATTTGGGTTGGTTTTTTCTTTGTCTGCTGCACGTTGTGATTTGACGAGCTCGCTGTGAAGTTGCTGGCTCATCCCTGTGAGCTGTGCCTAACAGACTTGGATGTCAACATAGGGTGAGGTTGGATGAGACAAACACACTCAAGCTTTCTTCCTGGACATGAAGCAAGTCAATTGTTCTGGTAAGGCTATGTTTTTCATCACTAGCTGCATGCTGTGATGCAGCAAGTTGGTCATGAAGACTTCGGGCAGTTCTCTCAAGGGCTCCTAGTCATTCATACCATGGGTGACATGGAAGGAAATTAGCAAGGGTAGTACTGGTAGAGTTACCATGAACATACCTGAGCTCGTACACTGTGTGAAGATCAGCACATAATGACCTTATGGTCTTATTTTGTTCATTGGCACAGTGTTGAGACTCAGTGAGCTCCTTACAGAGTTGCTAGTTGGCCTTTGCAAGGCGCATGATGCTATCACCTGGTAGATGTCACTCTAAATAGAATACAGGTCAGGATGGTGCCAGACATATTCAATGTCACCTCTTTCTCACACAGGGATTGGGGGAGATCATCCTTTTTCTGAAAACCTGTGTGGAATTCAGCAAGCCAAGTACAGAGCTGCTGCACATGTTCTGTCCTACTCATAACTGACAGGGGTTAGAATGTGGGTGTTCGATCTGTATGATGAATTTGAGTTACTTACCTCCATGAGGTAGGACAGGGGAAGTGTGTCATAGAGATTGGAAAGGGAAATCAACTTGTCTCCTGAGACTACGAGGTTGAGATCATTGGAGATGGCCATAGTCCGGATATCATGAACTGGACATTATGAGTATATTCAAGAGCTGAACCAACTTGTTCCTTGATTGAGACATCCTGGAAAGATACTTTTGAGCTGGCGGAGGCCATGATGAACTTGCTGTTGCTTGACAGTGCAATACATCCAACCTCCCCACCCTCATGGATGGACCATTTGGAGAATGTTGACCTAGTGAATGCATCGAGACAGTGGATTTTTCCCTTGCACAATAAGGTGAAGAGTGGCTTGCCATTGTCTGACCAGGCAAGCGAATTGTTACGTGCTGAGGCAAAATCAATCTCTGTGTTGAAGAGGACTTGCCACTGTCAACCACTCTGGTAGACCCGAATGGACTTGCCTGACCAGGTGGCAGTTGCAATGGATCGCCCATTTGTTTACCACAGCCAATTCACCGTTGGCAACTAGACTGGCCATAAAGTTGATTGCCAGTCTTGCATGACCAGACGCAGACACTCTTGCTGTCCGATCCAGTGACAATTTCTATACCATCAGAGAGGCATCAATTGTATACATAGCAGAGTTGTGTACCTTCCAAACCTTCACCTTTTTTCTATCTCTGTGTTCCATCCATCAACACTACAATGTCTTGTCACCATCGCCACTCATGACGCACTTCCTGCTAGGCAGGCAGAGAGACATGACTGAATATATCTCTGCTCCACCATCAATTACGATTTGTCTATCGCAATTAACATCACTGGTGGAGGAACTGTTTCTGCTTGATTTTAGACTTGGGTTCTCATCAGGATCACTAATATCTCACCTTGTCTCGCTTGTCACTATTCTTTGGAGAAGGCCAATCTCCCCTCTTATCTGACTCTGGCATTCTCATCAATAGCATACATTCCATTGTACTCCCCTGGTGCTTACCATGGTTTAGACTTGGACTTTTGGGAAGGCATGTCGAGCTGGATACAAGATTGGTGGAAAGAAGTTATGTGGTCAGTCATTTCTGGCTGCCCTTAAATCACTGTCACACACGTGTCTTATCATTGAATCTGTCCGTACTCCCAGGATCTTCTCATGTCCTCAGTACTTGTGCACCTTGAACCCTCTTTATCAATCGTGTCACATGATGCCACCCACGAGCTATCAAGAAGCCCATCTAGGTTCTAACATTGGTGATGAATTTAACTCTTTTCTTCCACCCTCTGACCCATCTACAAATCACCCCAGCACTGTTGGATATACATAGATGGACATAGAGTGAGTAAAGAAGGCTGATGATGGAGTGGTTGGAGTATGGGTACTCACAGGACATCAACCTTGATGAAACCAACCAGTTGCTTATTCAGGATGACCACAGGGCTGTAGAAGTCCATCATGTAAACCTAGTCGGGGGACGATCAAGATGTCAGTTCAAGAATGTGGGCCATATCATGTCATCTGGACTGACCTGAATGACCTTCTCACTGTCCATTAGCCAGAGTTGTGAACTATTATCATCACACCGAAGTCCTTGTTCGTTCTAATTGTCGAACATGTTGACTTCAAGCTAGTGCTGATAAATCATGTGAGCACGCAGATGCCACTAGAGAGGACAGCATAATGTACTAGTTGAACATTGTGTAGCTCAATCTGTGACCAAAGTCCAATGTAGGAACAGGGATGTCAAGGAATGCCCACTTAGATATTGTGTAACTGCACACCAAAGAACATTTACATACCTGATGACCGAACAACAACAAATCATTCACATAGATGGGACTAGCATTGATCGATCGTGCCTTTGTGCAACCATTTTGAGGAGACCTGATTGGTCGTTCAACCAGAATTTGCGGCCTTCTGCAAAGTTAATCTTGACAAACATGTTGGGAAGGAAATTGGTGAAACCTTAAAGTAGCATTATCCCATTGTGTGATGTGTCAAAGAAGACATATTCACCAGACTAGTACTATGATAATGGACATCACTTGAGACGATTGGAAGTTCACTCATAATTCTGTTGGACTGCGGTCCTATGAGCGCAATGGAACAAACTTTCGTGCTCAGAGAAAGTATCTTGTTCTTGTTTTCAAGGAGGAAAATAGCCTTGCGTTTCATTTTGATGGACAAGGTCCCTAGTGGTTCATGTGCAAAGTGGATGCATAATTGGCGTAGGGATACAGGTCTAACAGTTACAAATGAGTTCGAACCTGTTTTGATAAGCCTAAGGTATACTTTTGAAGAGTCCAAGGGCAAACTTGGTTCCAAGGATGGTCTTTATGGCCAATGCCTCAAGATGGTTAACCTGGAAGTGAGCCTGGAGTAAATTGGAAGTGGAACTGACAAGCTCTTGACTCTCCATCACAAGCATTTCCTTGAGTGAGTCGAACCCAGGGCTCATTTTCAACAAGTCTCCTCTGCCTGCTCAAAGTTCCAGTGGACCATAGACACCTA
Source organism: Phylloporus cf. nigrescens (assembly GCA_038094575.1). NCBI lineage: Eukaryota > Fungi > Basidiomycota > Agaricomycetes > Boletales > Boletaceae > Phylloporus > Phylloporus cf. nigrescens. The sequence continues at coordinate 25,672 of JBBPTW010000075.1, read as the reverse complement.
GGCATAATGTGGTTGAGATGAGCCAGATGAGCACAAGTTTGAAACAAACCTGCCCAGCAGACCTGGTCAAATGTTGACATGGAGTTCTGTGGGTCTGTACACAGCCTGTTAATGGCGCACATCTCCTCCTTGGGTACTGGATGTGGTTGCACATGCTGAGAAGTTTGTTGAGTACCTCACGTGTTGCATTGTGCTGTTCCTTGATGCTGCTTTTGGGACAAGCATTGATGGAGGCCACTTCTTTCTCGAGTTTCTTGTGGAATGCCACAACTTTGATGGGGTCATTGGGTGATTGGAGACACTCACCAACCACTCAGGCAGCAGGCACTTGGGATGCAACCATTGCCATGATGGGCAAGAATGGCATTGCGATGATGATGATAGTATTGGGATAAAGAGAATCACATGATACTATGTACTGGTTTTGGTAGTAGTGGCGGCTTCATTCCCAACAACCAATATACACTGTCAAAGAAAGTCCTCAGCCTACTCTCTCGTCAACCAAAGATGCCATTTCGAATGCCTGCAACCAAGTCTGCCAGTCATTATTGGTGGTGGACCGGTCAGCTTGGCTCTAGCAAGTACACTTGGTAAGCTTTTGAATGGTGTCATGGCGTCTCACTCATCAAGGTTATTTATAGCCTTGAATCTGCTCACATGTGGGTCTACCAAGGTTGTGCTCGTCGATGCTGGAGACTTGTTCAAAATTTGCAACTGGTTGTCTCTACCTGACATGTTTTCGAACCACATCAGTTCAATTACAGATATGTCAAGAATGTTCCTAGAGGGTGAGCATCCTCAGTGTGACAGGAACTTTTCATACTGACTTGGTGCAGGCATTGATGCATGGGTGCATGTGGATAACTCTCGGACAAGTCCAATATGAGGAATGTAGGTGGGTTGTGCCTATCATCCCCTGTGATTGAGTGATGTGATTGTACTGTGGGTTTGGGATGGCATCTCAGGTGCAGCAAAGCTTTCTTTAGCTGGCAGTGCTGCCAAGTCCAGTGAGATGGCAAGGCTAACTGAAAACCTTAGCTTGCAATGTGCTTTCCTCCAGCATCCGTAAAGCCTGTGGCAAAGCATCGATTTGGTGCAAAAAGTCAAGGTCAAGTTGATACAACCTGGCCACAATAAGTGGCCCACAGTTCACCTGTCTAACGGCATGATGGTCTGTGCAAGGCTACTCGTAGGTCCCTGCTTCATGCATAATCCGTATCTGACAACCCATTTTATAGGTTAGTGCAGATGGATTCAACTCCCCTGTTTGCTAATATGTGGGGATTTTGTCCTATGGATGGATCTATGATGCACAAGCTGTAGTTGCTACCGAACCGCTCTTGTGGTTGATGCAGTGCATACCATCCATCCTCTTGCCGGACAAGAGTATAACCTGAGTTTGGGCAACGTCAAATATCTCACTTGTTGTATCAATTGTGGGGGAATAGGTCAGTTCTCTATACTCTGCGTTTCTATACAAGTGAGCACTATTTTGAAAGTTGCAAGATCATGTCTACCGTGGTATTACAAAAATTGTGGAATTATGATATTGTGATATATGTAGTTATGAGATAAAATACATGTTAGACATCATTTTCGGGCTGTAACACAGGGGGGGTGTTATGTTAGAATACACAGGATGTCCTGAAGCAACTGAACTCAATCATGCCAGGCAGAGAAAGTCATTGTATAACATATTGTATTCCTCGGCCGACACATGTTAGAGTATAATATAATATATTATTGTTGTATCCCTACAGATAGTATAATACTAGTAGTCCATGCTCATATTCATATATACACGTCGGAGGTTAATTCCATAATACTCCTACCTGTTTAAAAGAAGTAAATGCTATGCAAATGACAACAACAAATGAGAACTGGAGATGAGAACTGGAGCAAAGCAAAGTATCGAGACAGTAGATGTCCTGATTCCAGTGAAGGATACTCACTGGAATGGATGGGTTCAGTGAAAGAGTATAGGGTGGTTTGGAAGGGAAGCTTGTTAAGCTTGTATGACTGAGTGAAGCAAGAAGAGCATGAAGCTATTTGTTTCTTGTTTTTAGCCCAAGCAGGAGGGCGAGGTTTATATACTACAAGTATCTGTTTGTACTTGTATTGGACTATTCTATATATAGTATATAAGAAGAAGTTCATAGAACTTCAAGGAATGATCATGTGATCAGGATATAAATGAAGCCCAATGGCAAAAGAAGCTCTTATCTATGACATCAGGTGCTTACTGATTATCTAGTAATCTGAATAGTATAAGTGGCCCATGTGACAATGCAAGGGCCTAGAATTCCATTAATAAGAAAGAAATTGGCAAAGAGAATACTGGATATTCTCAATACTCCTCCTTACTAGAAGATTACTTTGATAAAGATGCTGGTAAAAGCTTCAAAGTAGCTCTTTCCTATAAAAACTTATTCTTGCCCAAGTTCTTCATAAAGACATCAGCATACTGTTTATTTGTTGGAACATAGAACAGTTGTATCTTGCCTTCAGAGACACATTCTCAAATATAATGGTCATCCTTTTAGACATGCTTTGAGTGACCATCTTGAGTAGAATTAGTTACCAAGAATATTGTGCCTTGATTATTGATGCATGAAAAGAAAGGTCTGAGTTGGAATCCAAACTCTTCATATAAGTTCCAGATCCATTGTAACTGTTTAGCTACCTCAGTCATCCCACAATATTTGGCTTCAGTGAAAGATAATCAAACACTCTGTTGTTATTGTGATAACCATGAAATAATACCATTGGCAAGATAAATGCCATAACCAGTAGTTGAGTGTGAAGTCTTGATGTTGCCAGCCCAGTTAGTATCATAGTAGGCAATAAAGCCATTTCTCGTTCCTTCAGAGGAATGTTGAATGCAAAGTTCTTTCATGGTAGAAAGATATTGCACAATGTGCAATGTCTTTTGCAAGTGTTCCTCCATTGGATTAGCAGAAAATTGTGACATTTTAATGATGAAATAGGCTAGATCTGGCCATGCACCAAACATGATATAAAGCAATGAACCTATCATGGATTGATAACAAGTTTGAAGGGAAGATGAAGCTTCACCTTGGGAAGGATGGGAATTGTAGCCTGCAGGAAGAGGTATGGTTTTTTCTTTGCAGTTATCAAGAGCAAAGTGTCTTATAACTTTGTCTGCATTATAGGAGCTCACTGCTCCCTACATTTGCAGATGTCGTTCTTCCTACCTCTCTAGGTCATATAGTGTTCTACTCATCTCTCAAGATGTCTTCCCGTGTCCCTGTGCCTATCTGCTTGTGATAAAGTATGTATCTGTTTATTCTGATATCAGACTAACACTGGACTATCTATCCAGTATACTATCTGATCACACATTCCAGTTACTACTTTTATTTTCATTCTTTGTTTCTCTCTTATGCATGTAGGCTTATCAACCATCGTATGAACTAATTAGTTGTCATATGCCCACATGGTCCGTGAGCTCTTCATATGCTTATTCTCTCTATTGAGTTCAGGTCATATCTCATCTCACTTCATACCTTGACTAGTTTATTTCACCCGTCTGATTGTGTCTTTGGCACAATGTATAAGTACATTTGTTAATCCAATATATAATACAAATCAGATATTCAAATTTCTAAATACTTCTGGCCAAACTATATTTGTTGCTTTACAATGTCTTTGTCCATTTGGAAATAGAACCTTTAAGTTTCTTGGATAAGTACAACATGAAAGTCCAACATACAATTGTCCATGAGAGAAAACAGGAGTGCTCAAATTCAACCCCACATATTGCATAGTTTGACCTTGAGCCTTGTTAATGGTCATTGCATAGGCAACATGAATAGGGAATTGCAATCTTCTAAAGGGAACAGGAGAGTCTTCAAGACCAGAATCTAATGCAATCCTTGGAATAAAGACCACATTGTCAGGATTGTTATTGCCATCCTCCTTGAGAACACAACACTCCAAAATATACCTTGTAGACCTAAGCAGCCTTAATCTTGTCCCATTGTACAACCCATGAAGAGGATCCAGATTACATAGTCACATGAGAGGAGCACCATTCTTTAGTTCTAGTTTATGCAGAGGAAATCCAGAGGGATTGAATGTATGCAGGACTTCAGGTTGGATATAGTCATACTCTGGATCAGTAATGGAATCTACACTGAGATAGATAATCTTTTCTGGAGGTGCCACAGAGTCCAAGATGGTAGTGTTGATTTCATGTACTTGAACATTTGTGGAAGAGAGAATGGCACAATCCAAGAAGCATTGGTCAGAAAGATGTTGGTGTCCAGTCAAGAGCTGAGAGTAAATGGCATTGATAAGAGATGGCATGTTATCACCACAACACATGTGCTCAGGAAGCTCCACATCACCATTGGTAATGCCTATTTGAAGAAGCTGATGTGCCCAATTATCACATTCAGGATCTCTGCCAAGATGTATATTTTGACAAAGATAGTGAACAGACATATTGGTCCAAAGATTAGAGTGAGTAAGAGTGGTAGGTACAATCTGTTCTCTGGTTCCATGTTGAATAACAGGCAAGGTTTGTCTGAAGTCTCCTTTAAAAAGAACAGTGATTTCTCCAAATGGCAAATTCTTGTTTAACAGATCCCTAAGAGTGTGATCTACAGACTCAATGACCAGACAATCCTGAGAGACAGATTCATCCCAGATGATGAGAACAGTCAATAGAAGAAGTTGGTGATTAAGATCATCCTTCTTGATATTACATGTACTTTGTTCATGACAAGGAATAGGAATCTTGAAGCAAGAATGGGCTGTACAACCACCTGGAAGGAGCAAAGAGGCTAGACCAGTGGAGGCAACACAAAGTACAATTTGACCTTGGACATGAATAGCAGATGCCATTATTTTGGCCAAATAGGTCTTGCCACATCCACCACCACTCTGAAGGAAGAACATGGTTCCATGAGCATTGGTGACACTATCTGTTACACTTTAAGTTGGGAAGACTTCTTAGTGTAGACTTGGACTGAGAGCTTTAGTTCAAAGGAAGAGAGTTTCTTGTAACACCCTGCCAACAGAGCGAGCCGATGAAGCTAGGAGTTCGAGTTTGGAGATGTCTATTCCAAGTAGACTAAGCTTGGAGTTTACAAGAGAGCACGACTTATTTATATACTTTAAGACAAAAGAGAAACCATGGTGACATACCAGTGTCAAACATGATCAGAAGGAAACAGAGATCAGAACATCAATCACCGAAATACAAGAGACGAAACCAGAAGCACAGGAAGAGATGGTGGTAAGGGGAAACATCATGATGGCGGAAAGCAGTGAGTGCCATCAATGTGGAGATAGTGTCCTGGAGACAAAATGTAACCATTAGAAGGCAGAGAGGTGGGGATGGCCGTGGACAGGGAGAAGGGGACATAAGGTCCAGTAAAGGGAAAGAGCAAGAATAGGAAGAATAATGAAAAGAAATCATAACACTATCCAAGACTTTATCATAGAGAGCTCTTTGTTAAGGATTTAAGATGGGCAATCCCCTATGTACAAAGTCTTGAAGCTCTTGAATATTATATGCTCTTTGCTCATTAATAAGTTGATTTTCCTCAGAGTTAAATCTGTGAAGCTAGAAAGTAGAGACTTGATAGAACTTCTTTCCAGAAGTGATTTTCACAGTGACACCCTGAAGTAAAGCAAAGATCAAGTGCCTAATTCCAAACTGATCTCTTACACAATCCTGAAGAAAGAAAAACCTATATGACATATATCAAAATGATCAATATATTATAAACCAAAGATACAAACTTACTATATCTCAAATCTCCTAAGAAAATAAAGATGTAGTATCAACATCATCATCCATCAGGCCAATGCAAATGACAGACACTCACCAAGATATATCAAGTGTAGGTTCAAAGGGAAATCCAACAACAAAAGCCTTATCAATGAATAAGATCAATTATGAAATTGTAGAGTTAAAGTAAAAAAAGATCAGTCAGATTGTATATCAAAAACATTGTCAGTAAGTTTTATAGTTACCTAGCATAGTTAGACACTCACCAAGAACAAAAGAAACACCCAGAAATGCAAAGAAAAGGCTTATCAATGTTGATCTATGCACTGATTAGCTTCAGACCACACCAATTATCAATTCTCTTTGTCCATCAAGTCAGCTCACATTTCCTATGTTTTTGAGTAATCCAGAATTTTTTCAGGATTTTTCTGCAATTTTTAAAAGAGCTTTCAAGCAGATGAAGCAAAGAGACAGTGATTGTGTGTACAGAGCGAAGATTTGTATTACATAAGCAAAAGGCAGAGCCAAGCCACATGGCTTTTGGATACAAAAAAGACAAGCACGTGGCATTTAGTGAAAGGAGCGAGAGAGGCGGAATAGGCGTCGGATAAGTAACGGTCACACCTGAGTTACACACCATTGTCCGTTAACCTTATGATACCACCTTTACTGGACTTGAGCTGTCACTTTTATTCTAACTTCATATTTTGTTTCTTGATACCATTGACAGTTGACTGATGTTGTCACTTTATTTTCATCCATATCTTACTTAGTCATAGAGTATGCCTGGACTATAAAAATCTTGTATCTTGATCCAAATGGACAGGTTTTTGTACCCCATCATTCATCTCACTGAGTGTGAGGCTCAATTGTCAAGCCTTTGTGATGCTTTCCCTTATCGTTTGTCTTTTGTCTTTGCCTTTATTTGTTCCATTTACCCTATCTGATATGCTATCTGGTACCAGAAACTACATATCTGCTTCACTTATGAGTCTGGAATCGACTAGACTTGTCCATTTGCACTCAGGTCTTCTTGTAGCAATACCTTCTCGCTCTACCAACCTTACCAAGGAACCCCTGGGTTGAGACATACTTGTACCCACTTTCTCATCACCCCACTTTTTATCTTTCTTATAACTGGAGCCCACCACAAGGGGTTTCAATAGGTTGTGTTGAGAATATCTGATATTCTCTTTGCTGATTCTATTCCACTACCGGAATTCTAGGCCCTTTACATCACCTCATGGTGTAGGAGCTGACTGCTCCTTACGTTTGCAGAAGCCATTTCTGGGTCCTTTCAGCATTCCCTATCATCCTTCAAGACATCTCTCTATGCTCCATGTCAATCTGCTTGTGATCTTAGTTCAGTTAGTCCACTGGTTCAATCCAGTTAGTCCGGTATTTAGTCTGGTATTTTCTGATTTTAAGTCTGGTTTTTCTGCTATTTCTCATTTATCTTTATCTCTTCTACTCATATAAGCTCATGGCATGTTGCTAGAACTAACTTGCCTTCCTTTACACCACTTCATCTACCAGAATTTAGCTATTTCTTCTAGTTTATATCTCAGCTCACTTGGTTTCCTTGACATGACTTAGACTGTCACATTTATTCTGATTAGATTCTATCTCATTTCATCTCCTTGTTACCATTGACAGTAGCACATGTGCGCTATCTAGTTTATTTACATTAGTGCCTGAGTCATGGGTATGCCCAGACTATAAAGTCTTGTACTTAGGATACTGAATACCAGCTGAGTTTGATTGGTTTTTGTCCCGCCATTTAATGTACCCTTCACTTGGCTCTTTTGTGTAGTCATTGGGGTGCTCAGTTCACCATCTCTGCTTGTTTCCATCCTTGTCTCTTACTATCTGCTTTGTATCTGGTACTTTATCCGGTTTTCCCACACTCCGGAATACACCGGACACCCTCTATCCAGTCTTCTCATACTCCGGACTCTCTCCAATCAAGTTTCTTGCACTCTGGAAACTCTCTATCTCTAACTGGATACTCTAATTCATCTATTCTTTGAGTCTAGAATCAACTGGACTCATCCTCTCGCACTGAGGTCTGTTATAGCAACCCCTTCTCAATCTTTACCTTTGCTAGGAACCCCTTGGGTTGAGTCATACTCACACCCACACCTCAACTAATTATTTATCTTATAATGGGCCACTTACACTGTTCAGATTACTAGACAATCAGTCATATACTAATATCATAGATAAGAGCTTCTTTTACTATTCACTCCTTATTATATCCTGATTAGATGATCATTCTATGAAGTTCTATGGACTTCTTCTTATCTACTATATGTAGAATAGTCCAACATAGATGCAAACAGGTTTCTATATAGTATATCATATCTGAGATGACATATCTGGTATATGCAAAATGGAAGTTTTCTGATAGGATAGATTGTTAGTTAAAAATATGCCATATCATATATGAGATGATATACACTGAAATAAAAATAAAGATAAGCATAAAATGACTGATAGAGTGATAAAAGACTTATGATAAAATAGGAAATGGAGATGGTTGCTAGTGGAACACACAAGATTAGTAGAGTGAACAAAAACAAAGAAAAACACTTACATGAAATGCAAAAGAATATAAACACCAGAGTAGGCACAAGAAAGATATGTTGATACAATCAAATATGATTGGAAGTGATTGGGCTGATTCTGAGGTTGATAGAGTGGGGAGGTGCTAATAGAAGCAATGTCAAAGATCAGAAAGTATGAAATAGTATATGGAAAGAGAAAGACTTATGAAAAGGTAGAAAATGAAAGTCAATGAGACCATGCTGTTGATCAACAAAGGATTATCACTGCCAGGCAAGAAGCTATCAAATGTGATTGAAGCATCTGTTTAACAAAAAGCACAAACTGGATCAGAAGGTGCAAGATACATTAATAGGATATGCATGATTTGATCTACTTGTAAACAAGAAGGAAATCTGATTCAGGACCTGGAATGAATGACTATTAAATCAGCACCAAGTTCTTGCACTTGTAGGGTCATTTATTCACCTTGAGGTGGATCAATTCTTGATCATAAAAGTGATATCACTGGTGGTATACAAGGATGATCTGGTGAAGAAGATATTCAAGTTAGTCAGTGAAGAGTTCATGCCAGGTATGGACAATAGATTGATGCTGCCTATACTAGAGTTGAAAGTGAGTGTGAAAGATTAGGGATGAGTGAACACAGCAGGAGGATAACATTTGCTGCACATGATTAAACAGTAGACAGAGCTGTTGAAGTGACAATACAATAAGCTTGTCAACTAGCAGAAAGAGCTAAAATGGGCTGACCTGGAGACAATGAATATGAGCACAATGAATGAAGACAACAAGATTGTAAAGCCAATGCAAGACAATTTGAAGAAATGATTGTTCCTGGAAGGGAAATGGATGATACTCCTATAAGATATGCTTGGACTTTTGCAGTTCAGAGGATCTTTTCTTTTTTATTTTTCTGATTCATCAATATTATCTGCTCAAATTGGGATTGGAAGATGTCTGAGTTTGTAGTTGGTATGTGTAAGTAATCCAATGTCAATGAAAGCAGTAGTTTTAATGAATTTGAATCCAGTGTTGGGCTTAATGGAGATGCAAAGAGTTCTTTCTTTCTTTCTTTCTGTTTGACTATTAATGCATTGATATTGTATGGGAAGACAATGTTAACTTGTCTTCCCTGATTAAAAACTTATTTCTGTGAAAAATACCTCTTCAAACTGTTTCTCATAGTAGAGGCAAAGATTTTGGAGGATTTCTCCTTTATCTTTTTCCTGGGTTTTTTTCTGAGCATGAAAGGTCTTGGCTTGTTCAATTCAATCTTGAGATGGTGGTGGACATGGTGGATATGAAAAAAATCATGGTGGCAATTTGCTGGTCTATCTCAAGAGAGAACTGATCATGATCTTAGTGGTGCTAGTGGCATACAAGGTTGGGTTGATGATTAAGTTCTAAGGTCAACATGGTTACTAGAGTCTAGGATCAAGATGGAATAGTGAGTGTGAATGATCTCAGGAATACTATAGGGTCATTTTGGAATTAAATTTCAAAATGAAATATGGTAGATTCATTAACTAATAATAGAATATGATAGAGCTGATTTATAGGATCATTTTGAGTTCCTAATCATAGAAATTGGCAGTCCCAATCTTGAGATAAAAATCAAACAATATGATATATTAACAGATCTTTCTTTAATCTCCCACTGCCACAGGGCTGTTCTGTCATCCTGTGCTATGCTTCCCTTCCATTTGATATACCATATAGCTATACCCTTATAACTCACCTCTCATTCTCTCTTATCCATTAATCTCCATCACAAGGCTATACATATCAGTGCTGCCATACAGACAGCCTTCTATTTCATATTTTTTATCTTCACTGCCTTTATCATGACTCACAGTGACTCATCTGATGAACACTGCTTCTACTTCTTATGGTATATAACATGTACAAATAGAACCACACATGTACAAACCCCTAGGTAGTATATAAACCTCAAGAGCCCAACTGGAGCCCCTAGTCTGGTTCTCTTGTTCTCCTTCTTCAACAGAGGAACACTAGACTTAAAACTCCTTTCCCCTTTTCATCTTTACAACTAAGGTAGACTGCTGGTCATTTCTTTTGAGACACTCCTTCACTGAAGTCATTACAGAAACTTCACATGACCAGAAATGCCATCACTTGTGAGAGGATATGTTGCTAGATACAACAAATGCCAATGCATGAAAGAATTCAATCAGCCTTTAGCAGGCTTACTGAACCCATTAAACATACCCAATTGACCCTGGGAACACATTTCAGCAGACTTCATAATGAATCTACCCAAATCCTGCAGATTTGATGCAATCTTGACGGTTGTTGATAGATTCTCCAAAGAAGTCATATTGATCCCATGCCTCAAGTCAAGCAGCACTTTAGACATGGCATTCTTATTTTTAGATCATGTTAGAAAGCATCACAGCCTCCCTAAGACAGTCACTTCAGACTGAGGACCACAGTTTGCTGCACAAGTGATGCAGGAAATCAACCAGCAACTTGATATCTCTTCAAAACTCAGTATTTTCTTCCATCTGTAGACAGACAGACAGACAGAGATAGTCAATAAAGAAGTTGCAAAGTTTCTGAGGAACTACTGCACAGATAAATAAGATAAATGGGCTAATTGGCTTGCCATTGCCCAGTTCTCCATTAATAACAGAAAACACAGCTCTTATGGCAGGACTCTATTTAAGATAACAAAAACATTTCATCCAAGGATTGACATAGAACTGCTTTCTCCTCAGACCAACAGGGTACCAGCCACCCAAACATTTGAGAAAAACTGGATATAGACCTTTGAGCAGGTTCAGGACATGTTAACAAAATTCCAGACAAAAATGAAAATGAATGCTGACAAGCATCATAGTGCCATCCTGGCATATGTCATCAGTGATTGAGTCTAGCTTTCAACAGAAAACCTCTGCTTGACACATGCCTCGAAGAAGCTATCTGAGAGATGGCTCAGTCCATATACAATCATTGATCTGATCAGAACCAATGTAATAAAATTAAAACTCCCACATTTTATCAGAATTCACCCAGTTGTGAATGTCTCTAGGGTTAAGCCTTATAGAGAAAGATTAGATGGCCAAACCATTGATTATCCCAGCCTGGTTCAGGTAATCAAGGATCGTGACAATAAATGGAAGGTCAACTATATATATCACAGATTTGTGATTATGTGGAAAACACCTAGAGTATCTTGTTCACTGAAAAGAATATGATGAGTCAGATCAGATATGGAAACTGCTTGCCTATTTGGAACACACATGAGATACAGTATGTGACTTCCATAACTCCAACCCCTCAGCCCTACAGGCCCTATTCTTATCTCCACTGGACTTCCTTCTCCTGTTTGGCAAACATAAAGAAAACTACACTGTGCTTGCATAGTAGAACATTCCCTTTAATCACCTGGAAGTTGATCTTTAGCAAGGGGGTAGTGTTATAGTCACCAAATTCTTTTCAAAGTGCTAAAACGCACTTAGCCATTTTTAATAACCCTAGATGAGTTATTCATTATTGCCATGATTCCTATGACTCTGGACAGTCACCATGACACAGCCATGATCACGTGACTTATCCCCAGATGGATATATGAGATCTTATGATTTTATGTCTTTTTTATATATAGGTAAGGGTTATTATAGGTAATAAGAGAAAATTTCACATGATTTTCTGCATATTGACAAATATGTCAAAATGCGAACATTATATTACCAATTGTATGACTTGAAATCCTCAAAATGACAAGCATGTTAAAATGCAAACATTATGTACTTTAAAATCCTCAAATCAACAAGCATGTCAAAATGCAGAATTTATATTATCAATTGTATAACTTAAGATGCAATTGAAAATTCTAAAATTGGTGAGCATGTCAATTTGAGGAAATACTAGTAATTCTATTCATATATTTCTGATCTCACACTATTTTATTATATATATTGTATAGACTCTATCTTGAATATATTTCACATCAATCATTGTATTTACATAACTTTAACATATTAAAAGTTGTATAAAATAGATTTATTAACTAATTATAGAATATTTTATGTTTTTAGTAAATTTACAGAAAGCTATAAAAATTAATCTTTGTTGAATTTATGGATATTTTATATACATTGAAGAAATACACTTTAAAGAGACAGTTGTTGTTGTTGTTAGTGCTATCTGTTTTGAGACTATTGGCTATATCTATATTATGCTAGAGTATGCTTTAAACTACACTCACATAGGGAATACTTGGATGCTGACAAGAATGCTGATGGATTATGCATGGCTTAGTCTATCTGTAATAAATAATGGACTGTATTGCATATCTGAATCATTCATATATGCTGGATTACTATCATTGAGACTCCATAGAAGAAATGACCTATATATAATAATATAGTTGCTAATAATGACATCTTGGTAGACCTAGAAGCTGACATAAGGAAAAAATTATTATATGATAAGCTCTGTTATTGAATTTGTAAATAACTTTTGAAGCCTTAAAAAAAAGAGTAAACACATTATTAAATCAATAAAACAAATGGTTGTATTTTATAACCAGTGATTTTACATTTAATACATGTAGCCTTTATGATAATCAATATCATATGCATAGTTTAATCATGATTTTGACTATGTTCAATCAAATTGTAATATATGATTGCATAGTCAAGTCCATAGTCAAGATCATGATTAAACTATGCATATGATATTGATTATCATAGAGGCTGCATGTATTAAATGTAAAATCACTGGTTATAAAATACAACCATTTGTTTTATTGATTTAATAATGTGTTTACTCTTTTTTTTAAGGCTTCAAAAGTTATTTACAAATTCAATAACAGAGCTTATCATATAATAATTTTTTCCTTATGTCAGCTTCTAGGTCTACTAAGATGTCATTATTAGCAACTATATTATTATATATAGGTCATTTCTTCTATGGAGTCTCAATGATAGTAATCCAGCATATATGAATGATTCAGATATGCAATACAGTCCATTATTTATTACAGATAGACTAAGCCATGCATAATCCATCAGCATCCTTGTCAGCATCCAAGTATTCCCTATGTGAGTGTAGTTCAAAGCATACTCTAGCATCACCATCATCTCCAGTTTGAATATATCCATTTCATATCTCTTTTTCAGATAAAACTTATGCTTCTTCCACAGATATTTGATCAAACAATCCAGAGAATATATTACATATTGAAAAAGATCTAAAATCACCTGGATAACAAAGCAAAGTAGTAAAATATATGTATACATCCATTCATATATTCCCTTATCCCTGGTACTCCAGCAAGACAAGTGGAGTGGAGTGGACCTATTGCAAATATAATTTAGTCACTGCAATAGCACAGTGATTTTAAATAAATTCTACTAGTAACTGCAAATATGATCTGTTAACCACAGATAGGTACAGCCAAGGAGCTAATTATAAATTAGGCTAGTTAAATATAAAAGCTAGCTGAATTAACACCAATATAATCAAAATATCCTGGGTTTCTGAGTATTAGAAATTGATTAATGTACTTTTCTAAGCTTAAAAAGAGCTAGATGTTGAAGTTTACTTGAAAATGCTAATTAGTGCTATATATGCTGAATCTCTATCTTCCTCTGTTTTAGGCACAGATACCAGCTTATCCTCTGGATCTTCTCATCACTCTAATTCTTATTCCAACTCCAACTTCAAATCCTATAGCAACTCCAGCCCCAACTCTAAATTTGATTCCAAGTCTGGAAGCTCAAGCTCAAGCTCTGGCTTTATTGTCTTTGATGCTGCCACTTCTGAACATTTTTTATTTAGTGAGAATTCTGCCCTTCAAGATATATATGCAGCTTGGAAAGATAAAGTCAGAAAAATATGTACTCTCCAATCTTGTCCTCATTTCATTCAAATTCCACAACTTCAGCTTCTTGATAGGTGACAATTGGACCATTCTACTTTGAGAGATGGATATTAGAATAGGATAACTTCTGTCCCAGATAGACAACTTTGCTATAACTTTGCCCATGCACTCAAGGAGGTCTGTTCCAATATATTTGCTCTTTCTGACCCTACTTTCTGAAACTGTCCATCTCTCTTCTCATATATGACATTTCATTCTTTTTCATGCTTGTAGACTCTGGCTCTTTCAACTATTATATAGATACAGCTTTTCTTAATGATTATGAATTTAAATCTTACTTTGTATTCCTACATCTACTTTATTTGTTTAATAGAACATCCAACTCCACCATCACTCAAACCATTGACCTTTCTATCCATTTTGAAACTGGTGACATCACTCTGATAATGTTCTATATTACTTTGCTGGATGGCTCCTGTTCTCTTGTCCTAGGATATAACTGGCTCATTCACTACAATTTGTTGATTGACTGGGTTTCAAGCAGTATCATATTCTACTCACCAAAACAAATCATGCCAGCAACTCTGAGCTTACATCTACAACCTTCAAACTCACCTCATAAAGAGCTCTTTGAACCAACTGTTATGTTCTTTGGCTTGACCAACTCCCCTTCATCTTTCAATGGTTCATGAATGACTCTTTCTGGGACCTGATTGCAAAAGAATGGCTAGTGATCTACATGGATGATCTCTTGATCTTCTTCCCTATCAAGTCAATCCATGAAAAGTGAACCAAGCAAGTCCTTCAATGAATAAAAAAACCTGACTTATACCTCTGACTGGAGAAATGTGAATTTGGGGTGTCAGAAGTGGACTACTGTTACGCTTGGCCTGGGTAAGGACGAGCGTAGCCTTTGCAGTTGCTCTTTCAAGGGTCGAGGGTTCAGAGAAGAGCGTCCACTCAAGTGTAGGACGAAGACACGCGAAGAGGACCCCAGGGTCAGTTCAAGGGTTCAAGGGTTCAAGGTTCATCATAAGACGTTCAGAGATGTTTCAAGGGTATGATGTATTCCAAGAGTGGAGATACAAAGGAGCTCTAGCTTAGTAGTACAAGGTATAGGGCGAAGGTTTATATACCTAAGCTATGGAAGGTCATAGAACGTCGAGGAACAATTATTGGTAAGCACGAAGAGATGAGGGCAGGTAATCAATGACGAAGCAAATGGAATGTAATAGAACGTCGTGGAAGGTTGATGAGTCATCGATGAAAAGAAATGGTGTCCAATCGGATGTGAGGCAATAGTAAACATGAAAAGAAAAGAGTAAGTCGTAACATTACCCCCTTAGTACGTCGAGTCTACGACGAAGACCATCTAAAACTGGAAGTAGGAAGGGCCAGGGGAGCCGGTCATGTTGGCCTCGGCAGTCTCATCAAAAGGTTCTTCACATGGAGATGGAGGGCGGCGAGGGGAGGCACTCCGTCGAGCGGAGGAGCGAGGAGGGCGTCGGCCACTTGTAGAAATACGGGCAGAACGAGAGGAGCGGTGGGAGGAGCGAGAGGAAGAGGAGGTGGATGGAGAGGGGGGGGCAGGTCGACGGCGAAGTGGGCAGCGGTTTTGCGGGTGTCCAGGGGCGGTTCTGAGGCAAGAGGGGCACATGTAGTAAGTGCAGTCTACTCTTCGATGGCCGAGGCGATGGCAGTGAAAGCAGGATTCCGGGTAGCGGGGGTGGGATGGGTTGATTGGATAAGATCCCCCTTGTCCAGTCCAGTATGCTTCGGTCCGTTGCCAGGCGGCGTCTTCAGCTGCGGAGGGGGGTGCGGAGGAGGCCTCGGGGGTGGGGACACGAGGAGGGGGTACGTGGAGGACAAGGGCATCGTCCATTTCCTGTTGGTAACGCTGCAAGTCATCTAGGAACTCTCCCATCCCAAGTTGGAATAGGACGAGGTGAAGGTGTCCCTTGGTGATGTTATAGATTGACTCCATCCGGTAGGATGCGGGGGAGGTCGCGGTCCTCTGCCTCAACTCTTGGGCGAGCAAGAGGAGGCGTTCGTTCTGTAAATAGGCGAGGTACAAGGCATAGAGGGGGGAGCCCATGCTCAAGTGAGAGCGGATGAGGATAGAGAGGGAGGCGTCAACGAGGTTGTCATGGAGGCGGTTTACGTATTCCTGGGTGGGGAAGGGGTCCTGGCGAAGGTGTTCCCCATAGATGGGGATGTCGACGGAGATTATGGAGCATTCAGAGGGGGTGGATACGATGGGGGAAGGTGAAGCGACTAATGTGGAGTTTTCAGAGGGGAGAGTAGAGGTGGACAAAGAGGAAGGCGAAGAGATGGAAACAGAGGAGAGGCGAGAGACGAGAGACATGTTTATGGTCTGGGGCGTTTGTTAGAAGGCTGCGGGGGAGGGAAGACGGAGGGGTGAAGGTTTTTATAATCTTTTAGGGCGGAGTTGGCGTGTTTTAAGTTCCGTTCTGGGATCCAGGAGTCTTCTTTGGCAGAAT
Organism: Phylloporus cf. nigrescens; assembly: GCA_038094575.1. Lineage (NCBI taxonomy): Eukaryota > Fungi > Basidiomycota > Agaricomycetes > Boletales > Boletaceae > Phylloporus > Phylloporus cf. nigrescens. Next base: position 8,991 of record JBBPTW010000075.1, on the reverse strand, counting down.
ATCCTTTCCAACGGATCAGGAACATGCGGGAGGATGGAGTTCCGCGGTGGCGTAGGATCTTTTCGATCTCGTATTCTTCTTCTCCTTCGATGAGGTCAGGGGGTGGCGAGGGGAAGTTCGGGCCATGTACGTCGTTTTCGCGGTAGGGGGATAACAGGGAAGCGTGGAATACGGGGTGAATCTTCCAGGTTTTGGGGAGACGTAGTTGGTAGGTGATCGGAGATAGGACTTTGGTGATAAGGAAGGGTCCTTCCTGTTTTGGTGCGAATTTGGGGTTCGCAACGGAGCGGTGGAGATTGCGGGCTTCGAGCCACACCTTATCCCCTTTGGAGAAGGGGGAGAAGCCTCGTTTGCTTCGTGAGGACATTACTTGGCGGGCGAGTTCATGGGCAGCCAAGGCTTTGTTTCGGGCAGCTGATAGTTCTTTAAGGCGGGTCTCTATCGCAGGGAGGGAGGTGTTGGTGAGGACAGAGGGAAGGGCTCGAGGTTCGTAACTCATCATGAGGTAGAACGGGGATTTGTTGGTGACGGAGTGAGGGCGGTGATTGTGGGTGAATTCGGCGTGGGAGATCTTATCAGCCCAAGATCCAGGGTTGTTTCCGCAGAATATACGGAGATAGGTCTCTACTTCTTGGTTGACACGTTCAGTTTCTCTGTCAGTTTGGGGGTGATAGGCGGTAGAGAGGGAGAGGTCATAGTTCAGAAGGCGTCCAAGTTCTTTAGCGAAAGTGGAGGCGAATTATGGGCCTCGGTCGGAGATGATCTTGTTATAGAGGCCAAAGTGGAGGTAGACTTTGTGGAAGAAAAGGGAGGCTATCCCTTCGGCGGTTATTGTTTTCTTAGTGGGGCAGAGAATTACCCCCTTAGTAAGTCCGTGGTCCACCACGACTAATAAGGAATTGAAGCCAGAGGAGATGGGGAGGTCAGCGATGAGGTCGCATGAGATTTGTTGGAAGGGGCGGGTGCAGGAGGAGGGAATAGGCGTGAGGGGGGGGACGGTGGGGTGGGTGTTTACTTTGTTTTGCTGGCAAGTAGCGCAGCCTTCGACGTATTTACGGACGTATTGGGGAAGTCCGGGCCACCAGAATTCGGCAGAGACGAGCTGTCGGGTTTTAAGAAAGCCGGGGTGGCCAGCGGTTTCATGGTCGTGGCAGCGTTGGAGAACAGAGCGACGGAGGGGTTCATTGGGAGGGATGTAAGCATGGCCTTTGTAGGTGAGAATGCCCTCGGTATGTTGCCAGTCGCTTAGGCGGGTGCGGAGGGAGGGGGGCATATCTTCGTTGAGGCCTTGGAGGGTGCGTAGGACGAGGGGATCTTCCTTCGAAGAGGTGGCAATCCTGTTGGAGAGTGCGGCGTCGATCATTCGCACAAAGAGGGAGGGGGGGAGTAGGATGGTTCCTTTGTTGTCGGTTTCGTTTTCAGGGGGGAAGTCAGGGCGGCGAGAGAGGGCGTCGGGGCCAGAGAGGAGTTTTCCAGGGACGTGGACCATTTTGAGGTCAAAGTCAGCGAGGTCGAGGAGCCATCTGGCTTGGCGACGATTTAGGTGCTGGGCTTTGTGGAAGTAAGTCAGGTTTTTGTGATCGGTGAAGACCTGGACAGGGAAGGAGGAGCCATGGAGATAGTGTCTCCAGGCTTTCAGGGCGCGGAGTATGGCGAGGAGTTCCCTATTATAGATGTCGTAGTTTCGCTCGGCGGGCGAGAATGACTAGGAGAGATATGAGCAAGGATGCCAATCGCCATTGATGTCGGTTTGGAGGAGAATGGCTCCAGAGGCGAACTTGGAGGCGTCGGTTGCAAGGGCGAAGGGTTTAGCAAGGTCTGGGAGGTGGAGGACCGGTTTCTCAAGGAAGAGGCGTTTAAGGTTTTCGAAGGATTGTTGGCAGGGATCGGTCCATTTCCAAGCAAGGTTCTTTTTGGTAAGGTCGATAAGGGGGCAGGCGATGGTGGAATAGTTGGGGATGAATCGTCGGTAAAAATTGGCGAAGCCAAGGAAGGAGCGAACATCCTTGACTTTTGCAGGGGTGGGCCATTTGGCAATCCCATCGAGTTTGACTGGGTCCATGGCGAGTTGGCCGGGTTTGATGATCATTCCAAGGTATTCGACTTCGGAAGAGGCGAAGGTGCATTTCTCCAGTTTCAGGTGGAGGTCGAGCTCCTGGAGGCGGGCAAGGACGCGTTTGGTTCGTTCAGTGTGGGTGGCTTCGTCCGGGGAGAAGATAAGGAGGTCGTCCATGTAGATGACGAGCCATCCCTCAGAGATCATGTCCCTGAAGGAGTCATTCATGAATCGTTGGAAGGTGGCGGGGGAGTTGGTCAGCCTGAAAAACATGACGAGGGGTTCGAAGAGGCCTTTGTGGGTGACAAAGGCCGCTTTCCATTGGTGTCCGTCCTTTATGCGGACATTGTTGTAGCCCCACCGGACGTTAAACTTGGTAAAGAGTTTGGCTCCATTGAGCTTGTCGATGAGGTCAGAGATTAGGGGGAGCGGGTAGGCATCCCTGGTGGTGTGCTCGTTGAGATACCTATAGTCTTGGCAAGGTCTAAGCTTGCCATCCTTCTTCTTAACAAAGAAGAAGGGAGACACCTGGGGGGAGTTCGAGGGGCGGATCTTTCCTGCCTTGAGGTTTTCGTCGAGGAAATCCTCAGTGGCCTTTCGTTCCTCAGGGGAGAGGGGGTAAAGCTTCTCTATTTTGGGAGAGAAGGAGTCATCGAGGTTGATCTCATGGTCGTAGGGGCGAGTGGGCGGAAGGTGCTTGGTTTCGGTTTCTGAGAATACCGAGGCGAATTCAGAGTATTCGGAGGGGAGGGTTGGCTTCGGCCTGGCTTTCTCGGCTGCAGCGGCGAGTTTGGTGGCGGTGGTGAGTTTAGCAATGACTGGGGATCCGGCGGGGAGGAACCTAGAGCTGCATCGAATGATTCGGTGAATGCAGTGGTTGTCCATAGCTCTCCTGAGATATTGTTGTTCGGTTTCGTAGGAAAGGTATTCGTAGAGTCGCACATCGGCAGTGGTGGTTCGTATGGTTTTCGGAGGGGAGGGGGGAAGTTTGTAGTATCCAGGGGAGTCGTTGTGCCTGAACGAGTCTGAGACGAACTCAGAGTAGAGGTCTTTGGATTGGTCGAGCTTTTCGCTGAGGGACAAGGTCTGTCTTTCCCAATCGATGGAGGGGTTGGACAGTCGGAGCCAGGGGAGTCCAAGAATGACGTCTTGGTTCCCGCAGGACATGACGTAGAATAGAGTTTTCTGGGCAATCCCTTCGATGTTGGTGTATAAGGTGGTGGTGTAGCGGATGCTTCCGTTGTTGTTAGGCGAGGAGTCGACGTTTCGTACTGGGATGGGGGAGTCAAGGCGTTGGGTGGGGAGGCGGTTCTTTCGAACAAACTGCCAATCGATGCAGTTGAGGTCGGCCCCAGAATCGACTAAGGCCCGAGTGTCGACGGTTTTCATAGCATGTGAAGGATCTACGAGTTGAAGGGGGATTTTAATTGATTTCGAGGACGTAGATACAGTTACAGCTTTACAAGAAGCGGAGGGGGCTCGCGTCGTCCGAGGTCTCCGGTTTAAAAATCCGAGAAGGAAATCCTGGCTACGGTGTCTGCTTCATCGGATTCAATCTCCACGAGCTTTGGGAGTTCTTCCCTTGGTTTCTCGACATGACTGACACAAGGTTTCGAGGAGGAGGGGAAATTTGGGCAGGCGGAGCTGAGATGGCCTCCTTTTCTGCAGCGGAAACAGAGCCCTTTTTCAATGCATCGTTTCCTCTCCTCCGGAGTTAACTTCTTTACCTTGACGACGTCGACGTCCATGGCATTGGGGTCCCTTTCGGGTTTCTTGTGTTCCGAGTACGACCGGTAGGCATTTGGTCGATTGGAGTCTCGGTTTCGTTCTTCGTTGGCCCTTGCTTGTTTAAATCTGCTGTGGAAGGTGACAGCCTTCGAACACCAATCGTCGAGAGTGGAAGGGACGGTGTCGAGGGTCAAGATCCTGGTCATCAGCTCGGTGGGTATCCCAGCTGAGTAGAAGCCGATCAGGATGTTCTGGTCGGTAGTCTTTGCCTGGCTGGCGTGGTCTTTGAAGAGGGCGTTGTATTCGGTGATGGAGGGTTCATACTCCCTCCCGAGTTTGTTATAGCGCATCCTGGTGGAGGAGAGCCAAGCGAGGGCAGCTGCGATGGTATCGCCGCTTTCAAAGGTTTCTTTGAATTTAGTCACGAAGGAATCAAAGGTCCCCAGGTCAAGGGTGGAGTTCGAGAGGGCATTTAGACGGAAGGTGTTGGCCCAGGTTGCTGCTGAGCCTTTGGTCATATAGGAGAGGGCGAAGATGATCTTCTTCTCATCGGTGTTATAGATTTCCTTGTTGACCGTGAGATAGAAGATAACGGCCGTAATCCAGGGGATGGCCCTGGAGGCCTTGCCGTCGAAGTGTTCAGGGGAGGCAATGCGGAGTTCGGTGATTTTGGAAGTCATGGTGCGAGGGGGTGGTCGAAGGGTGGGGAGGGCAGGGGAGTCAGGTCGTCTGAAGGCTGGAAAGGGGTTGGTCCTGACGACTGGAGTTGGTGATGGTGGGGTAGGGGCCCTGGGGATGTTCAAGGCGTGGGTGAGTTCTTGGGCGAGGGCAGTGGTGCTTGCTAGTTCAGCAGCCGAGGGGAGTTGTAAGTCAGTGGGCGATGGTGGGTTTTCGAAGAGTCCGAAGCGTTCTTCGGATTCTTGGTCGGAGGAGTTCTGGTCTTGCTCTCTAGGAGCAGTCCAGCGAGGGTCTTGGGGTTTCTGTGGTTGGGATATGGTGGCTTACTCAAAGGTAGCCTTTCGAGGGTGCAAGCTAGAGCTTTTGTTACGCTTGGCCTGGGTAAGGACGAGCATAGCCTTTGCAGTTGCTCTTTCAAGGGTCGAGGGTTCAGAGAAGAGCGTCCACTCAAGTGTAGGACGAAGACACGCAAAGAGGACCCCAGGGTCAGTTCAAGGGTTCAAGGGTTCAAGGTTCGTCGTAAGACGTTCAGAGATGTTTCAAGGGTACGATGTATTCCAAGAGTGGAGATACAAAGGAGCTCTAGCTTAGTAGTACAAGGTATAGGGCGAAGGTTTATATACCTAAGCTATGGAAGGTCATAGAACGTCGAGGAACAATTATTGGTAAGCACGAAGAGATGAGGGCAGGTAATCAATGACGAAGCAAATGGAATGTAATAGAACGTCGTGGAAGGTTGATGAGTCATCGATGAAAAGAAATGGTGTCCAATCGGATGTGAGGCAATAGTAAACATGAAAAGAAAAGAGTAAGTCGTAACAACTACCTAGGAATGGTAATTTAACCAGGACAGATTGCTATGGACCCCACCAAACTTAAAGAAATAGCAGACTAGTCCACTTCCCAGAAGGTGCAAGATGTGTGCTCATTTCTTGGATTTGCCAACTTCTATTGACATTTTATCCCCCACTACTTTAATCTGGCTCAACCATTGCTTGACCTCACCAAGAAAGATACATCTTGGAACTGGAATCCCTCTTACCAGAATGCTTTCAACTCCCTTAAACAACTCTTCCTCTCTGAGCCAGTGCTGTTCTTCCTAGACACTATCAAATCATTTGTCCTAACCACAGATGCATCCAAGTACACCTCTGGAGCTATTCTCTCTCAACAAGATATAAATAGAGAATAACATCCTTGTGACTACCTCTCACAAATCTTCCTTCCCATAGAACAAAATTATGATATCCATAATCAAGAACTCCTGGCAGTCATACATGCCCTGAAAGCCTGGAGGCATTATCTTCATGGCTTTCCTTTTCCTGTTCAGATCTGGATAGACCACAAGAACCTGACATACTTTAAACAACCTCAGAATCTGAATAGACAATAGGCTCAATGGCTGCTGGACCTTGCTGACTTTGATTTTCAAATTGACTATGTTCCTGGAAAAATCATCACAGGCTCTAATGCCCTTTCTTGATGACCAGACCTTCTACCTACAGAAAATACAAACAATGAAGGTTTCACCCTTCTACCTTCCTCCCTGTTCATATGCCTCATTGATGCTGATCTGCACAAGAAATTATTCCTCTTTTCTCAAGATGACCCCCTGGTCCAGGATGCACATCAGGCCATGGAAGGTCTACCTTCTAAATTCCAATCCCACCTTTCTGATTGGGCATTCTTGGATGGAGTTCTTACTTACCAGGGAAGAGTCTACACTAAGCAACAAAACTATTGCAATATTTGCCATAGTTGCAATGATTGGTTAATATCTCATAGCATATTGATGCTAGACCTCCAGATCCAGATATCATTAGAAAGCCATGATAAAGGGCTTTCCAAAACTATACACATTACTTATGTAATTCTTTCTCAGTAACAAAATATTTAACAAAGGATGACAGGTACTTATTGCAACAGTTTTGTTGCTGAATATAGACTATTAGAAACTAGTAGGAAATATATTCTCCATTTGCCTTGATCATCTCTTCAACCCTTCTAGGCATACTTTCAATCAACTTCTGACACTCCTCTATTCCAATCTTCTCACACTCTACTTGCATACACTTCCAATGTTCTATAATCCCCTTTAGTGGCTTTGGTTACTCTGCTAGTCTTCTTTTAAACAGAAACCATAGATGTTCTATGAGGTTGGGGTCTGGAGATTGGGCAGGCCATACTATTACCTCATATCCATGCTCAACAAACCACCCCTTGGCCCTCCCACTGGTATGTTTGGGGTCATTATCCTACTGAAAGATAATGTCCTCTGAAGTTTTTTCATAAAACTCCAAGGTTTATTGAAGCTCATCCTTCAAAATCTATATATAAAGATCAGTGTTCATCTTACCATCAATCTTGCAAGCCAATCCAACTCCCTCCCAAGTCATACACCCTCACATCATCAAGGATCCTCCTCCATACTTCACTGTTCCTCTTACCAATCTATCACTTAGGCCCTCTTCTGCTTTTTTCCATGCCTATTTCTTGCCATCTGACTCAATGTGATTAATTTTGGTCTCATTTGACCATATAACTCACTTCCAGTCCTCCATAGTCCAATTTCTATGGCTAAGAGCAAAGTCTATTCTTGTTCTTTTATAATATTTGGTAAGAAGAGGGCATTTTTTCTTTATCATAGCCTTCATATCAGATTTCTTTAGGTGACAGCAGATAGTTTGTGAAGAGATGAATTGATTCTTGACATCCTGAAAGGTAGTGGTCACCTGGACAGCATTTTCAGCTTTGCCAGTTCCAATAAGTTAAATGGCATAGCACATATTAGCAGGAGTTATGATGGAAGGGCAACCACCAGAGGACTTGACAAGGTCAGGATGAAGTTTGGACCAAACTCTATTGATAGTAGAGTGGATTAGACCAGTAGCAACAGAGATCTGGTGAGTAGATTGACCCAAATCCAACAAAGTAATAATTTGGTTGGTTTGGTTGGATGAAAGTGGTTTTATAATGATGGAAGTGGAAAAAGAGCAGTGTTATGGTTTGGTTGTACCTTTTTGAATTTGTTATACATTATATAAGTCATTGATTATATAATACTGAAACAAAACATATGAATTTGATACTTTACTAAGTCAGCAACAAAACTGTTGCAATAAATACCTATTATTATTTGTTGAATATTTCATTGCTGAAAAAAAATTACATAAGCAATGTATATATTTTTGAAAAGCCCTTTATCATGGCCTTCTAATGATACCTAGGTCTGGAGGTCTAGCATCAATGTGCCATGAGGTATTAACCAATCATTGCAATAGTTTTGTTACTTAGTATATATTCCACCAGTTGATGCTCTACAAAAGAAAGTAGTGCAACAACACCATGATCATCCCTCTGCAGGTCACCCAAGCTTCTTAAAAACCTGACAGTTAGTATCTGCTAAATTCTGATGACCTAGCCACCTACATATGAAAATACATGGAAGAATATACCTCCTGCCAATAAAATAAGGCCAATACACACCCAACATGTATACCCCTTTGTCCAATCCCCTCTTCCACTTCTCACCCCTTCCAGCAGCTCTCCTATGACTTGATCACTGACCTCCCACCCTCTCTTAATTTTGATACTCTTTTGATTGTAATCAACCATGGCCTTATAAAGGGGGTAATTTTCTGCCCTATCAAAAAAAATATGACTGCTGAAGGGGTAGCCCTACTCTTTTTCAACAAAGTGTTCAAATAATTTAGACTCTGATAAAATCATCTCTAATAAAGATCCTCAATTCACCTCTGCATTTGCAAAAGAACTGGAATGACTTCTCAAATATGACCTCTCCATCTCTACTGCCTACCACCCCCAAATAGATGATGAAACTAAGTGAGTAAACCAGGACATTGAGACCTACCTACAGATCTTCTGTGAAAACCACTCTTGCAGAATTCACCCACAATCACTGTCCCCACTCTATCACCAACCAATCCCCTTTCTTCCTTATGATGAGCTATGAACTCTATCTCTTGCCAACCATCATTTTCAAAATCAATCATCCAGTGGTGGAATAATACATCAAGATCATCTCTGCAGCTAGAAATAAAGCCCTTGCTGCCCAGGCCCTTGCACAACAAACCATGAAAGCCTGCTTCCAACAACCCTCTCCACCCTTTAAGAAAGGAGATAAAGTCTGGCTGGAGGTCAGAAACCTCTGATAATCTATTTCCAACTCCAAGTTTGCTCCCAAAAGAGAAGGCCTCTTCTCTATCTCTGAGGTACTATCACCTATCACCTATAAACTCCATCTCCCTCATACCTGGAAAATTCATAATATCTTTCACACCACCCTTATAAAGAAAATAACATACATGGTAAAAACTTCTCTCTATCCCCTTTGGATCTGATATCAGGTGAGAAACAGTTTGAAGTGGAAGCTATTCTACACCACAGAGGGTCACCTGCATAGTGGAAATTTCTAATCAAATGGCAAGGCTATCCATCTTCTAATAACTCATGGAAATCAGAATGAAACCTTGGAAATGCCAAGGATATCCTGCTTGAATACAAAAAGG
>JBBPTW010000074.1:0-39295 GCA_038094575.1 Phylloporus cf. nigrescens | reverse complement strand
ATGTAAATCGTGATGCCACTTAAAGTATAGAGTGATCCAGGGGATAAGTACGGTTTAAATGCACTGATCACGGGCTATGAGAGTACTCAGTATTCGCAACCATTTCCACATACGTCTTGGTCATTCGTTCCATGGCCTCTTTGGCATTATTCCAGACCTCGTCGCAACAATCCGAAATGTCTATGTCGTCTGGCTTCGAATCGCCCAGAAAAGACATATAACAAAGCAGAACAGCCAGCACGTCAACGGCCCTGTCGGCAGGTGCAACGATGAGAACGTTCGCCTTGTCTGCAGGTTGATCGCGAGGAGCAAACAAGTAGAATGGACTAGAATCACGAGGGAGCGGTAACACCCGAACTCTGTTTGTTTTATCGTTGTCTTGTCCGTCTATCGGGAGGCTTCCAGGATCCTTCTCGTCTTCATCGCCTTGTTCGTCTGTGGGACTTTCGACCTCGTTGTCTTCACTACCGTCCTGTTTGTCTATCGGGGGGCATTCGAGCGGTTCCTCCCGTTCCATCCCTAATTCCGCGCGTAGTTCTTCGGGCCACCAATCGTCGGCTCCATGCGGTAGCGCCAGGCTCAAAAACTCGCGCGCTGCATGAAGTTGCGCGAGCCCTATCGCAGTCTGGTTCGGAGACAATTTACGGTAAATAGTCGGACAGAACAGATCCAGATGGTGCACGGGACCACAACGCGGGTGTTCAATCGTCGCCCAATTGAGCCAATTCGGATTCAAGTCTGAATACGTCGTTTGATATGCGATCTGCACGACGTGGGTGAAAGGTTCGTTGTAAAAGGTGCGTAGCGCGGGCGGGTCATCTTCGTCAATCACCACAGCGATGTAGAGTCCGTCGAGGACTTGCATGAGGTGACTCTCCTCTACTTGGGAAGGCGTCGGGCGGGGGGCGAGGTGAGGAGGGACTGCCTGGACCTCGTCGTCATCTTCAAATTCGAAATAGATTGTGTCGTTAATGTCGTATGGTTTATTCCATTCCTCGTAGCTGATCGACATAATCGGCGGTAGTGAAACCTGGCTACGATGGAGGACCTGGGACTCGCAAGATTCGGCGGGAGAACTCGGTGTCTGAGAATCGGCCATGAGGGCGAGACTTGGTAAGTGAAGAGTGCAGAAGGAAAGCCGTTGGCACGCAGAGAATAAAAGAGCACTAGACAGCTGCAATGTGCCGCGAGTAAACATTAAGCTGGCCGTTTTATACCATACGGCTCAGGCTGCGCATTTGTGGACTGTCAAAGCAAACGGCATAAAACAAGACAACGTGCTGCAAAAGCTGGTAGTTAGACTACCTGCAGAGACAAGAAAGGTCCTGCCGTAAGCGAACCTGAGGCCATTTTCCAATCAACGAGACTTGCGTCATAAATGGTCCATGTAACATACAAAGCGTACATCCAAGCCTGTCCCACCCGCGACCTACCTGCCTGGGTAAATGGGTGACGACGGTCGTCATTCACGTTGCACCGGCCTTGCAGAGGTCTTTGCGACTTGCCGGGTCAAAACTCACCACAGCGTGAAATGACAATTGAGTCAAAGGCTCCCATGACTCGGAGTAGAAGTCATCGTATAACGAGATAAAGTCAATACCAAAATGGCGAGTTTTCTCTCAGACGAACCTTACGCGGGGTCTTCATTGTGAGAGCAACACACACTGCCGCTTTGTCCGATCTGGCCGAAAAAAACGTTGCAATTGTGGTTCGGGAACTGCCGCTGCTGTGGACCTTTTGGATGTGGAAATTCACATGTCACCCAGAGCGCTGGATCAATCCGATCTATGTCGTTGGCGTGCCGAGCCAATGCCGAACCTACGTCGACGCGAAGTGTCTGGTAAACCACCCACCCTATCATGATGACTCAAACTAAACACGGAAAATTGATGTGGCTATTACGATGAAATCTACTAACCATTCACGAGTATCTAGGCGGTGACGACAGAGGAACGGGCGTCGGGAGGGAGGCACAGCATGGTGTGCTTCCGAGTCCAAACGAGGCGGAGGTTGACGTTGATTTCAGCACCACGTTGCGCGCGCGCACGTAACTCCTGACTCCTGTATTTCCTCTTACTTTATAAATCCGTCGGTCCCGCTGATTTCAATTCTGGATTTGGTGGATGTGTAAGTTTATACGATTTTGGCGTCTTTGTTTGTGTCCGCGGCAGACCTATCGCTACCACATATCAGAATTCGATACCATTACCAATCTCCACTGATCTGCGGAGCGGAACCGACGCTCGCACTGGAATCTTGATTTGACTGTCCATTGCTCCTCTGAGCCCTCGTCTCCACGTACTTGACACATCTGAGATGGAACACGCACACGACTGCATGTGGTCATGAGCGCAAGCGGACTGCGCGTGAAAGCCCCGCCCGCCGGGGCAGTGGGCTTCGGCAAGCGCGCATACGAACGCATAGCCCCTGGTTGGCTGGTTCACTCCAGATGTGGTATATGCCACATATGACCAAGAATGGGCGCCACTCACCTCGTGCTCGACCCGTTTGGTCGACCCTGTTGACGGTCCACCCCAGAGAAATCAAGGCACCAAATAGAGTTGGAGAGGGTCATCGCCCGTCGTCATGGTATGGAGCCTCTACAGGGCAGGGATGGATCAAGAATGAGCCAATACTGACATATCAATTCGATAGTAAAAGCCTCGAGGCATCCGTCAGGCACTCATGACAAGGCGGGAACAGGAAAAAGCGCCGAGAACAACCGATTGGCCAAGTCCCCAATCAAGTTGCCATAGACGAAGCGAATCGGCCATCATGACCTGTGTAAAATCGAGTTGAATGCACCAACCACTCGGTGTATAAGCGGACTACTTCCAACCAGATTAAAGTTCGAAAGGGCCGCGTAAGCTGTCTGGAAAGGTCGGCAACGAGTAAATGTCGAACCCCGCACCATTCAATGGACCCGGTCGGATGGATGAGATTAATGACGAGTCTGATGCTGCTTATTCCATCGCCAAGCAGCGCCATGAACCTGAAAGTTCTGACGTTTGAATAGCCATGGCTGTGCTGTGGGGACCTGGTCGAATCTATCCTTGTGCGTGGGTATGCGCAACAACATTCCGACCGAGGCCGCGGAGCCTCTACATAACAGAAGGCTGGAGTCGTGCCAAAGTCAAAGGGTGCTGGGGTACCTGCTTGATAGGACTATACTTATATCTTATCATAATGCCAGACCATGCGAGTCTGAAACGCCAAGAGGGCGGAAGTTGGTGCCCGCAAAGCCGTTGGTCCTTTGCCGAAGATCTTGAGCCGCCTGTTATCGAGGAAGAACCGCAGGGTTGAGAAATGAGAAACCCGACACCGCAATGTACGTTGCACATGGCTCTTTGATACCTGGGATTTCGGAGATTGATTACTTGCGTAAATATGCCGTTTGATTGACGTCGCTAGAGTTCACCAAAATATAACCGTTGTGACGGACGCAGTAGGACTACGAGTACAGTATCTCCCAATCCTAACGGAGTAACGCAGTCTCGTTGAAAAGCCGATCAACAGCATGCAGACTAGTTCGCACACCACTACGCGGAAAAGACAAACAGAGAATATTGACTCGCACAAGTCGAAATAAGGAACACCCGGTGTTTCCTTCTAGGACAAGGTTCCAGGGTGCAAGGTGGAATCTATCGTCAGGCCCAGTCCAAAGCTGTTTAGAGCTGTGTATTATAGGTCATGCACGTGGATTGACGCTTACTTTTCTTAGCCCCAGCCTCGCCAAGATTCGGGGCATCGACTTCCCCACGCATAAAAAGCAGTATATCTGCGATGGATGGTATGAATCTAAGAATTTCGCCTTGCATAGCACGTACGACGAGCTCACCCGAATTCCCGCACGAGAACAGACGTGGTCGAAGTCGAGGGGATAAAAAAATACTCGCGTTCAGACCGGGCATCCGCTCTAGAGCCTACGTAAAAAATGATGTTGTGCGGGACTGATACCATGTGGGCAAGCTGTGTACGCCTCGGGAGACCCATCAGCGTTCATTCTGCCGAGTCTTCCGGAAGATGTTGATGTGGTGCTAAAATAAACGTCCATCAGAGACGAGGCAGTTGCTTATCGGCCGTTAGATGTGGCTGCGCGGGCAATACAAACTTGTTCTCGATATTGCACGGATTATATTAGTGCCCGGACGAGCATCCCAACTGATGGAAGAACTTGAATTTGAAGTGAGGGTCCACCAGCCACGGTAATTCATCGCGGGACCGAGCACATGCCATGTAAGTGAACAATGATTTGTTCCTGAGATAACGCGGAAGCGTGAGGAGTCCTAGTCAATATCACAAAGATACATCAGTTCTCAGCCCATTTACAAACGACAGAGTGAAAACCGACCTCCTACTGGCATATAAATAATTGTACTCGCTATCGAGCCGAAGCCGATATAATCCCGATCGGACCTAGAGGATGCGATGAATCCGTGACCACCCAGTGATATTGGCTGGTGGTGCGCACACCCGTCGGTTGCCTTCAATTTGTTATCGGCATCAGATCAATCCGATGCGATTGAGGGATCGTGATCACGTATTCGTCATCATCTGTGATGATGGTGAACAAATTGTTAAGACGTCCGCACGCGTCGGAAAGCCAACATACGTGTTTTCTCGTGAAAATCTGGAAGAGATTGCAATCGGGACCAAATCACCTTCGGTTGACTTTGTAAGAACCTCACTAGAAGTTCCAAGTCTCTCCTTCTCATCGGTAAACATGGATCCTGCCGTCGGAACGGTGTTCAGATATGTCGGGTGGCCACGAACTGGTACTCACAAATTGATAGCATTTTGGTCGTGACAGCCACCACGTACCATAGCTAAACTGAGAGAGGTTCTAAGCCTTCATCAACCAGCACGCGAGGCGACCTACCGCACGTAATATTCGCCAAGCCCAAAGGAAGATAAGCAGTGGTCATAAAAACCCAAAAACATCCACAAAATACCGTAACCACTGCACAATCATGATGGCACAGAGAAAGTTCCTTGGTGTTGTGACGGGGCCCCCAATTAGTTGACAAGCGATAACGGAGCCTTCCGAGCTCTATTTGGATCCTCGCCTATCAACACGTTTCCTGGGCACGCCACTTGAAGCCAGATCGCCACTCCCCGAGTCCCCTTGACGCAGATAATCTACCACCAGTGGCTAGCGTCTGGGGGAGAAAAACTGTCGTCGGCGGTAATGCTACTTCTAATATTGAGAAGCCACTGTTTCACCGTTGGTTGTCATCCATGACGTACCTGATTACCATCCCACCCACTAACCACTGACGGGCCTTTCCTCCTCCGACCTGTAAATGCCAATACTTTCAATGAGCTCGCAAGTAAGTTGACAGGGCCTTTCGGTCACTGGTGAGATCACTAAGAACCAGATTCGGATTAATCTCTATCGCTCCAAGTTCACACAGACCTGAGTGAAAATGAATCCGGGGAAATCAGGAAATTTACGTACAGGTTGGATCTGACCGGCTGTCGGACATGACAAAATTTGGGGGGTACTTGAACACATCGCTTCACTCACCCCGAACATGGGCGACGAGATGCTGGTGTGACCAACTGAGCATTCTTGTGTACCTAGCACCGAATTCCGCACAATGTTTTCAGAACGCTATATGAAAGGTCCTTTGCCAACTTCCGCTCTTTGGTTTCAGGTCCGAGGCTTGCCACCCAAATTTCGTCAACCGTCTTGGCATAGAACTACATATTTGTAACTGAAGCCGTACCTTTTGATCAACGGGTCAACCGACGGAGCACAGCATTAGAGGTCACTTGATGTAAGCGGACAGAGGTTGGCAATGGTTCAATCAGTGGCATTGACATCAGAGGTCGTGTGGCGCCTATGCTGCCTGGCGGAGCCATTTGAGATACAGCTTGAGTGAGCGTCAACTGGACGGCAGTAGGTATGGCAGACGAATAACTGGATGAGGAATCTCAACTCGGCGTTTGACCGACGTGCGAATTGTAGCAGGTGAGCACAGCAATTTGTATCTCAAGTCCACGGAAACTGGGTGGGCGACCAGAGGGTTGTACGTACTGAGGAGTGCGCACAATGTGGACACAAGATCGATAAGAATGTTCACAGCCCAACGCGATGACGAGTCGGGTCAGCCAAGTTTCCGGGACAACACGTGGGATGGTGTCCGTTGGCTCGGGCGGGGCAATCATTGAGCGTCATACTAGTTGAGAGAGAAGGGAACGAGAACTTGTAAGCTTGTTGACTGGCTAGGTAAGGAACATGGTAAGCGGGCCGGGAACCGTTCATGTGCGTGTAACGGCAAGGAAAGGCCGGTGTGAGAACGAAAGTAGAGGTCGACAAGACGATCGAAAATGAAACTCAAACAATCGCTGTTAGGGCGTCGCCGACGGAGTTGTTTGGTACTTACGATATCCGGGAAAGTCCTTTGCCAGCTTGTCCGCGCTGGCGTGAACCGGTTCCTTGGAGGAAGGAACCCTGGACGATAATAATTGTTGGATCAGAGCTGGATCTGGCAATCCTGAACTTGTTGACCGGTTAAATCCTTGACCAGAATTGGACCGCCGCGTGTCCCAAGTGGCTGGTCTGATCAGGTCCATATCCCTTGAACAACGGCAACCTGTTCCGCTCCCATAAGTATTTCAACACCCAACCTCCAATGTTCCCAGTAATTTATTTCTGATCGTCCTCGACGCTCCAGACCAACATTACCGTCTCTGTTTCACTTTTTCATGCCTATCTCCGTCGCAAAGGCCCTTCTTCCTTGTTGACCTTGCGCCGTAATTCGGTTCGTATTCCCCTCCCCATTCACGTCTCTCCACTGATCGCAGTCTCCAGTTTCCCTCTCCATCGTGTATATTTAGTATCGTTCCAATAATGTCCAGTAAATTGCCCGTCACACCACCCCCCACCTTGCAACGAGGGAAGGCATGTCTTCGCTGCAGGTATTTTCACCCCCTCCCTCCCACCCTTGAACCACGCTCAAACGTGTGTCGTCCAGAAAACGGAAAATGGTCAGTCTCTCTCTCTCTCTCCATCAACCACGTCCTCTCATGTCCCTGCAGAGATGTGATGGCGTCAAGCCTGCCTGCCAACAGTGTGTTCGCGCAAAGAAACCAGACGGATGTCAATACGACGACGGCAAGGGCAAGACGAGGACCCAGCTCTTGCGCGAGAACATCGAACGCCTCGAGCAGCGGATAAGAGAACTCGAGGATCCCGAATACACCACTCCTTCCGTGACGCTACACGATCCTCACACCCACCGTCGCTCAGAGAGCTCCTCCTCTTCCTTGGTCGGCTCTCCAGGGAGCACGGGTTTCTCAGCCCCCCACTCACCCCTCCCACCGTCTGGTATGTCCTCTCGTACCACTTCTGTCCCCTGGCTCACTTTTTTTTCGTAGTAGCCGGCTCACCCCAGCACTCTTGGTTGCAGGGCGTCCCCTCGCCCTCCCCAACGCCTTTTAGCGACGCTTTCCATATCGAGCAACCAACGGTGGATTTAGCGCAGATGCTGTGCGTCCATCTTATCTACATCCATCCCTTTTTTCTCATGACTCATCGCAGGGTTGACATCTTCTCATCACACCGCCATCAATGCCTCCTGGGTCTCCACATGGGTAGATTACGAGATTCCTTCACGCGGCCCGCTGCCGAACAGCATCATCCCTGCCTTACAAACGCCATTTTCCTTTGGGCATGCTACATTTCACGACCAGGACCGCTGAGCGAGCACGAATCCCATTACCTCAATCGTTCACTCAAGGAGCTCGGCGAGGCACTTCAGTACAATAGTCGAGTGCTCGACGTCATCCAAGCTTCATGTCTTTTATCTCTCTACTTTTTGTCCAACGGTCGGGCATTAGAAGGGAGCTACCATGCAGCCGCTGCAGCATCGTTAACAATGCAGTGTGGCCTTCATGGCGCTATGATGAGTCGCTCGATGTTCGAGTCGACGGGAGTAATGGCTCCCCTGCAACTCGAACCGGCAAAGGATGCTGTCGAGCACGGCGAGAGAATATTGACGTTTTGGCAGGTCTTTGCTCTTGATCGGTGTTGGTCTGCAGTCCTACAGAAACCCACCACCATACCGGACGGATCCGAGGGAACCTTGTCTATTCTCATGCCGTGGCCACAACGCATGGAAGAATACGAATCAGTAGGTCAATTATAACTCCTCTCGATATCGACACTAAGGGAGCTCCTCGACTCAGGGTCAAATAGATGATATCCATTCCTTCTCGGCCGTCCGGTCCTTCTTTGATGGACGCCTTTCGAACCTTGCCGGCTGCTTCTCCCCGCTGGCCCTGAGAGTGAAGGCATCCACTCTCTTCCACCACGCTCATCACCTAGCATCGAGTTGGGACCAGCGTAGGCGGCTTGACCCCGCAGGCTATCTGCACTCTTCTGATGATTACTCAGCGCTATCACTCTCAAGTGCGTTCATGGACGACTTCCAAACGTTGGAACACACGATCGCATGCTTCCTCTCGACTCTCATCCCCGCTCACCAGTTAGACGCCACCATTCCCGACGACAAGCATGCGTACATCGCAATCCACACCCTTGCTCATGTTGCAATGATTCATTTGTATTATCCTTTTGGCCATGAAGATCCCGTCGCATACGACAAATGTCTCCGGGCTGCGCGATGCTGTGTTTCCATCACTAAAAGCATCGCCGAGGCAGACTACGAGTTCCTTGACCCGATTCTGGGCGTAAGTTTATCACAGTCTTGCTCTGAAACGTGTTTCATCGTGCCTTTTTTTAGCCCTGTTGGACAACCGTGATGGACACGTTGATCCGCGAACTCAATCTCATTGAAACATCATGGCCAATAGTTAATAGCGTCGAGATCCGCAATGAAATTGGTACGCTACTGTACGCCATGAACACCCTAGGATCACGGTTCCCATTACTTGGCTATTCGGTGGCCAAAGTGCAAAAAAGACTCTCTGGATTATGATTTGTCAGCAAACCGTCTACCGCTTTCCGTCAAGCCAGGTTGCCACCTTATTCAAACCCCCTTTACACATCTGGATGTTTTTGAACGTTTTATTCGAGCCTTTTCTTCCTTCTCTGGACTTTCAGGACTTTGCCCTCTGGATCTAACCAGACAACGAATGTTTTCGGCCGTCCTGTACCATCATCATCACGTTCGTTTATGGCCTTGCACGTACAAAAGGACACTCTGGACTCTCCCACCTCTGACGCTACTTGGACTGCAAACGGACTTGCTATCACGGACATGGTCTCTACCCTGACGATTTGTTAATCATTACGCTAATCTATATTTTTATACGTCGTGCCATATCTTTTACTTGCCATTGTTTTATTATTGCCATCGATGCCTGGAGACGTCAACCCCCAACGATTTTTGTCCGGACTTGCTTTATTTTGGACCTGGTACACTATTATGTCGACTCTCCAGCTACCGTTGCGGCGTACTTTTGAGCGTAATTCAGAAAACAGACGAAGAGCGGACAATTATGTATGTATATTCGGACAATTGACGCTGGTAGTGCCATGTTTTGAAGAAGCGGTGGTGTCTTTCCAGTTGACGACAGAGAAGTACATGAAGCGCCTTTGTACCTTCTCGCGCGATACCAACTTTCTAGTACCAGTAGAACGATGAACAAATCAATACTAGTAGTTTCTTGGCTGATGCCAAGTGACAGGGGTCCTAGTCGCCACTTGCCTCGCAAAAAAGGTCCGTTGGCTGACAGCTCCACTTTGACACCATCACTTGCCATTTACTTTGCAGCCTCGTCCAGCTTATCGATAAGCAGGCGGATAACGACTGTCTATTGGCAGTGTACCTCACACAGATAAACATTACGCCAAGGTGACCTTCCGAATTAGCAACAATGTCTTGTTCGGATGGCTCCACCCATCCTAGGGCCGGTTCTTCTCTCCCCTCAGTTTCCACCAACAGCGATAGCGTGCCTTCCATCAGCGCAGAAAACGGAACGCCAAGATCACCCCGCGACCGTCGAATCCTGTCATCTTCAAACCCACTTGTCCATCGCCGTCGTTCAACACTCGCACCACCTGGGACTGGGGTCTCTCACAACCCGAATCGACGCGTCTCAACTACAACTACAAATACCACTTCGCGCACCTCTGGGTCTACGCGGTTATCGGTCGGCGACCTTTCGTCACACCCATCACAGCAGTGGACACTTTTCGGTCAGCTCATGGAAAACGAAGGTCAACTTCGAAGGTCAAGCACTGTCCTTCCCGGGGCGAGCCGAACGCAGTTGGATCAGCCTGCTTATCTCTCCGACGGCCCGTCCGTCGTCCAGTCACCAATAGAGGAGCGGCTCAGTGATGTCCAAACTACAACCCGGTTGCCGACGCAGTTGCGGCCGCCAGTTGCCGAGCAAGTGGATCCCGACCGGGGGTGCATGTCGGGCGAGAATGTCTTTTCAGAGGGCTCAGACGAGACTGCCTCCCCCGAGACACATGTTTCTAACACGCCGATAACACGTTGGACCCCGCTGCGGGTGCCCGCGATACCTCTTCTATGGAAGAACATGCTCAAGTGCTCCGTGGCATATTTCATCGGGTCGCTGTTCACCTTCCATCCGTTTCTGTCTCGCTTCTTTGGAGATTTGACCTCTTATGGCTTTGACAGCGGTGGTCCATATCCCTCTGCACATCTTATCGCAACGATGTACGCAGTTTTCCCTTTCTCAAGTCCATCCCATACTGATGCCCTTCCAGTGCCGTGTATTATAACCCTGCAAAAACGGTTGGAGGAATGTTTGAAGCGGATTCGTTCTGCCTTGTGGCGTTGCTGTACTCTGCCCTCATGAGCCTCAGTGGCCTGGCTTTGTTCTGGTGGCTCGAAATGAGACCGAGTTTACAACTGTTTGCCGACTTTGAGCTGATAATGTGGGTTGGGATTACGATATGGGGGCTGACGTGGATGAAAGTGTGGATGGCGAAGCCAACATTCAACTCTGGCAAGTCTTTCAAGGTTCGACAAGGAACTACTAAAAACTTTGTCTCTTTCAGCATGTTCGATGTCAGCAACTGTTTTGTTCATAGTGTGGGTACTGCTCCTGCGCTTGTTTCATGCTACCTTATTGATCTTCTGGCCAGCGTGGTGAGAGAGGGCACGTGGGAAACTCTCTTGGTGGTTTCATCCATCGTGCTCGTCGGAACCACCATTTCGAACATAGTCTGTTTTTCACTATGGCCGCAGAGCGCTACCTATAATCTTCAAGTCGACATGACGAAAACCCTGGATTCCTTTACCACCTTGCTTGGAATGATTACCAGCTCTTTCCTACTTGAGGAACCCATCCGAAAGCCAAGTCACGAAAAGATGCAGCGTGCAGTGGAGAACCATCAGTCCTCGTTCACGAGTCTGAAGAAGAGCTTGGACGAGGCGCGCTCGGAATGGTTTGGTATTTTAGGGGAACAGGAAGGGGTTCTATCGAAGCAGGCATATGGAGATGCGGTCGATAGTCTCACGCGTCTTGCCCAGCATCTCAATGGTCTCAGGAGTGGAACGAGACTACAATACGAGCTTTCCCAGGCACAAAGAGATGGAAAGCTTGTCCTCCGACGCCCACCTGATGATGCAAGGGATAGGCTCGGGCCGTCGGGGACTAACAGCAAAACTCGTTACTCCTTTGCGTCCCACACAGACGATCTCGAAGAGGCTTTATTGCGTGCAGCTGCAGAGATGTTTGGTGACCTAATGGATGATGTTGGGCCGCCGTTGAAGGCACTTTCGGTGAGGTTGTTTGCCCTATCGTCCATCCGTCAGTGTTCTAACAAGACCCGAGAACAGAATGCATGCATGTCTTGCTTCAAGCGACTAAGAGAAGCATTCGTGAATAGCTTAAACGCGGAACAGTACAGAATGATGCAACCTCAGGATTTCGACAGAATTATCGACGGTATTGAGAGGGCACTGTTTACGTTTGAAAGAACTTCGAACCATGCGGTCCTGCGTCTATATAGACGAAGCAACTTTGCGTCCAAGTCAACGGACGAATCAGCTCGGCTGTCCGTGGGAGATAACTTGGTGTTGACAGAGAGCGAGCACGAACACATTTTCTTGGTTTATTTGTCAGTAGTCTCGTGCTCTTCGCGTCTGGGCCATGCACTCATGTGGCCATGAAGCTTTATTTTTACCCTACAGGAGTTCGCCGGGGAGTTGATGTCCCTTACGGATGCTATGCGAAGAATATACGCAGTGGAGTTAGCAAGGTTTTCCAGACAAAACTGGTTCAAACGCTATTTCATCCACGGGCCAAAGAATTTCCTTTCTCATATCAGATCGTTCGGGCAGCAAAGACGGCCAGGAAAAGCAAGCCGAGTTAGTTTGCGTCGTATCTGTAAGCATCGATGATCCGCTGCCCACCATTTCAATTAACACGTAAACTAGCAACCTATTTCGACACCGACGAGCGCCATCCCAAAGTATCCTTTCCGAAGATTCGGCCTCATGCGCCAAATACGTTGCACACTCCCGATCTCTTGAACCTTACCTTCATCGAGCGCTTTTTCCGAATGCTATGGGTCCTTGGGGACCGATTGAAGGATCGTAATATCAATTATTCGTTCAAAGTTGGGATTTCTACCGCTCTGTTGGCCTCTCCCGCCTTCTTTGATACCACACGTCCGCTATTTCTGGAGTATAGGGGGGAATGGGCACTCATATCTGTGAGTACATTTTGCGGGGTTTAGATGCATGAAGCTAACTCATTTACGTTGAAGTGCTTCGTGGTCATGTCCCCCACGATCGGAGCGGTGAATTCTTCGCTTAGATTCGGATAAATGATTGATGTTGACTTTCTCTCGAAGACAAACTTTCTTGCCGTGCATCGCGCCTTGGGAACATTGTACGGTAAACCTCCCCTGAAAACCACAGCTTCGTTGACAACAGGTGTAGGTTTGGCGCTGTTGTTGCGGCCGGTGTATATTCGTTATTCCCGGAAAACGGAGTTGTGTTGTCGATATTCGGCTTCTTCTTCTCATTACCGTGTTTCTACTACATTGTTGCCAAGCCGGAGTACGCCACTACTGGACGTTTCGTGCTCCTAACCTATAATTTGACCTGCCTATATGCGTACGTCATTTGGCGCTTGTACCTTGCTCATTGTCGCCGATTCACCCATCCTTGTAGATTCAACATACGGGAAGATAACGTACCAGTGCTACAAATCGCCTACCATCGAGCCACATCGGTCACCGTTGGCGTCATTTGGGCACTGGTCGCATCACGTCTATGGTGGCCGTCGGAGGCAAGGCGTGAATTAGGCGGGGCTCTCGGGGAGTAAGTCTCTTGCCTATGAGGTCTGGATCTTACTCAGCCATCCTTGACCATCGGCACAGGTTCTGTCTGAACATTGGATGGCTGTACACGCGATTAGTTGCATCAAATTCTGGCTTGGTCGACTACTCCGATGATATGCACGATGGAGTGCACAGCGGATCACAAGCCCCAGATGAGAATACTCCGCTACTTTCCAAGTCAGCCAGTGCACAGCTCAGCGATTCCATCCAAGAGTTCATGGCAATGTGTGTCGTAATTCATGGTTTGAGTTCGATGTGTTGCTGATCTATCTCTCTTCCGCAAAAGGGAACTCCATCTTCAAATCAAGCTGATTGAACTGCAAAGACTTTTGGCTCAAACTCAACATGAACCGCGTTTGAAAGGCCCTTTCCCTATCCTGCTATACCGTTCGATACTTACTAGCCTGCAAACCATATTGGATAGGCTCCATAGCATGCGGTGCGTAACTACGCGGGAAGAATGGTCAGTCAATCTGTTTTTACGTCCGAGGGCTCTATTCTTAGTGTCTTGTGTTGCTCAGGTTCACCGTAAGACCGATCACGCCAGCATCTCATTTTTGGTCACCTTATTGTCTTCTAGATGGTGAGAAGAGACTTCATTCTTCCCGTCAACAAGGAGCGGCGTGAGATGGTTGGCAACATCATTCTCTACTTTTCCACCTTGGCATCAGCATTTCGTTCGAAAGCACCTTTACCCCCCTATCTTCCGCCCGCTGAAAAGGCCCGAGAACGTTTGGTAAGATGGCCAGGTCACTCGGAAGGTTCCATGGTACTGACGCGTGGAGATAGGTGGACGCCATCAGAAACTTAGATATCGTCAAGAACCGGGAAGTGCACACGTCAAGGCAGTTACTCTTCTTTGCCTACGCGCTCACGATGAAGGGAGTGACACAAGAACTCGAACGTCTTGGACGTACCCTTCAGGATGCGTTTGGTGTAATTGGACAGTCTGCAGAAGAGTTTGATGCGTTGTTTGCGGAGGAAGTCAGAAGGCATTACCGGCCGTCCCTGTGGGTATGACGCATGTATCTGGTTGCTTGCGTGAGTGGCGTTGCCACAGCATGTGACGTAGAATGCGAGACGTTCATTAGGCCCTTTTGGTTGGCTGTCCAAGTCCTTACGGATGATGCATGCTTGCCGCAGATAACATGCGTATTTGATGAATAGGGTCTCCTCGCGTGGCTTATCTCTCGTTTCTGGCGTCAGGTTTTCCATTTGGATCCCGAGTGTACCATGATCGTCGACCCTCAGGTATGTCGCGCAATATAATATTCTTATCATATGGTTTCACTTTCCACTCTATAGTTACTTCCAATGTTTACTTGCCGGACGAGGGAAACCCAAACCTCCGGGCGGATCTACTACGACTCACAGTGACGCGGCGGCAAGTCAAGAAACTCGTGCTGGCCTGTCATCTCGATCGATCGTTCACAGCATGCTTCCGCCCCCTTTCCCAAGGTTCCACCATCAAGGGAGCAAGAGATTCACATGTGACTGGGCGCACTGCGTCGTCATAAACGAACGTATGGCGCCAACCGGTTCATAAAGTCATGTCGCGTTCACTTGTGTTGCATCGCCACCTGTGCCGTCGTTGTTCTGAAAGACGGATTGGACTGTTGGCGCGGCTCCGGGCTCTGTACGGGTACCTTTTAAGGCTCCAGCTGGGGCTGGTTCGGTCCTGGTTATAGGGCAAACGGACGATATGGCGTCTATCTGTTCAATTCGCCGCGCCTCACGTCGGTCGAATACATAAAGAATGCTCACTACCACGTTGGCGATAACGCTTCGTTTCCTGGAGCTGGGGGTCGTATTCATTCGGGAAGCGTAAAGGGATTGATTGCGCCTCGTCCTTATTGACGGAGTCGGAGCGAGGGTGGAGGGTGATGTGTTTATAATAGGAGGACGGTGTTCATGGAGAAGCTTGTCTCGGTTGGTCGCCGTCCCTTTTGACGTCCAGTAGCGTCTCTGAGATCCTTTGAAAGGTTCGTCTCAGGTGCCTACTTTAAGCAACTCCTCTTCGCCAGGAACGCATTGTTTGCGTGATCACCTCTTCTCTCCGCTGTTGCTTTCGTGCGTGAGCGCTCTCTGCACGGGATGTTGACTCCAAATGAGCCTGCCAATGACGAGTCCGTGGTGGCGCCCGCCGACGAGGGACCGCCTGCTCAGGGAACGTTGGAACAAGCCCAAGAAGTGGCTGTCGAGATCACAGGTCCGTCCGCATCCCACATCCGTCACCCCTATTGGTCTGATACCAAAGCCTGTTCTCATCAGACATCAAAGCCAGCGGTCTTCCCGCCAAAGTGGGCTTCTTTAGTGGTCTCTTCTACGTGAGAGTCAAGGGCGGGAGGGTCCCGCAGAGAACAAAGACGGCCAAATACATCAAGGGTGACGAGTTTGTCGCGGTTTGGGAGGATGCCGTCAAGTTGTATGTGTAGAGGGACGCGTGTGATGTCGGATGGTGGTACTGACACATGCGCGGGTGGTCATTTGGCTACCGTTCATAGGTCAGGTCTCGAGTCATCCAAGGTCGAGATCGAAGTGTACGCTCGGAGATTCTTCTTCAGCTACAAGATCATCAAGAAGACGGAAAGCAAGGAAAGCCTCGCTGACCTGCTCGAACATTCGGAAACACGTATGTCTTGTTTTTCATTTTCCACGCGCTTAGAGATGCTAACGAGATGACAGCTGTTGAACTCGAACTCCTCGAAGAAGGTCAGGCAGCAGGCAAACTTGTATTCAGGATTCGCAGAAGTCCTGACGAAGCAGCCAACGTTGAAACGCTGCCAGCTGTTCCAACAGGCTCTGCGGATCTTGCGCTTGCGGTCTCGACCCCAGGAAGCCCAAAATAAAGCCCTCGAGAGAGCTGCGTCAGAACTGCAGCCCCATGGCGTCCATATCCCTGTTCTAGAATCCGACTCATGTCTTGTATAACGTCTGTCAACATACCATGCCGGACAGGTGATCGCATCTGGCGTGTAGATGTGACCACTCTACCCGGAACTCGTATGTTGAATGAGATGCGGGTCCTTGTTTCGTTATGATTCGTTCGTCCTTCAGATATACCACCATATCGTACATACCCTGTCACTTACTATGATCGCGGACTTGCGTGTATTTTCCGTTGTATAATCGGATAGGGCGACTTTTGGACTTTTAGTCGCGTCTGTGTTCCCAACTTGTTCGTCTCGCTGAATCTCCGAATAATATGGGCGTAGGATCAGAATGTCCGACGAGGTCTACCCTGGGGTAGGTGATGAATCTCGGGTTCCTTTCGGTGATTACACACGCTGGTAAGTATTATCTGCGTTTCAGCGTCACCTATCGGATGTATTCGCCCGCACTACCGCGTGGGTTCAACGAATGTCAAATCAGACATATTATCCCATGGACGTTCGCGGCAGGGTCGGGTTGACTACTACCAAAGTGCGCGGGAATCGTGCCTCCGGGAGGTGCCAAGACACCAGGTGACGCGCAATATAGTGGTTAGTTCCGTGAGGTCATTCGAGTTCGGAAATGACTCCGAGGACCCACGCGTACGGCTCGATGGACTGGGGGGGTGCTGGCACGAGTATCTCTGAGTCATCGCTCATACAAGGCGTCGTCGTCCCCAACATCTCCCTCCGCACCCACAACATTGAGCAATTCAGAAATGGCCTTCGAATTCATCCCACTTGATCTCGCCCTCCCGTCCGGGGGTGGTGTCGGTGAGCAACAGGGAGGCAAGCACTCGACAACTGTTGCGGCTTAGTCCGAGTCTACTTGATTTACTACTTACGTATCACACATGAGTCCGAGTCCATTGCTCACTTGTATACTGCTCGTGCAAGCAGGGAATAGGTCGGAAAGTGAATTCCAGGACTGAAAAAAAGTATCTGCGATGCAAAAACGTACTTGGAAATAAGTGATTATAAGTCGTAGCTTGAAGTGATTACGCACTCACTCTACCTTAATGGGCTAACGTAGCTGGGGGTAGTATGGTTTCCCAAGAGTCAACGCACCATTCCTGTCGTGCACAGATACTTCTGGCCAGAATCATGGATGATTTATCATATTCGATTGACCTGAAAGTAAGTATCAGCTAGATGTGTCCAAAATACCTCGTTGTTATGGTGAACAGGACCGTCGATCGAGGACAGTAGGGTCGAATGAGAGTGTCTCTGGCTTCTGGGACCACCGTCCCCACTGAAGCATGCAGTCCATTTGGACATGACAGTTTAACAACTGGGTTCAATAAGACGTGTCGAGGCAGCAGTACACGATTAAAAAGGCTTCTACAGTACATGTGAGGATAATGAAATCATGGGGCGACAAGCGACAAGGAAGGCACCATGATCGTGTGGTGGAACCGACTCATCTCGTGCTCGCGGATACTTCGCCTCGCGTTCAGTCTAGGAAAGTGTAGGATCAGCGAAATGAGCACAGGCGGAGACAGCCTGGGATGGTCTTACACGACGAGCATCGAGTTCATGTAACCTAGACATTATCGAAATGACATTAGCAGGACATTAGGGTGCAAACATTGGTCACTCACATCGACTAACCACCGTCGCGGGCGCGCCAACCCAATAGTGTGCACCCTGGGTAGCATACTGTGACGCCAGTCAACGTCGAGTCATATGAACAAAAAGCTGATACTCACCACTATACTAACAGTAATAGATATTGCACTGGAGAGCGAGAAATGAACAATCATTTCAGTTGGCTTATGAACTCACCATGTTAGGGCACCCGTCTTGATGAAAACAATTACCAGTTCACGGAAGGCGGGTGACCGGCCCCGGATCTCGGAGCGCCACAAATACTTGACGATCGAGGACGTTATGATGATGTCGCACACGGTGTTCATACCTGATGTAATGGGGACGAACTAGTGGCAGTTAATCGTCTCTCTATTCTCTATGTAAGCCACCTTACCGGCGTTACATAGAGATACTTTACTCTCCCATCCTTAAAGCTTCACGTGAATCAGAGTTAGCCAGGGTGGTGAATAGAATTCACGTACGCCCCAACAGTTGCATCTGAGGCACGACATTGAGTCAGCCACAGATAGGTAGACAAAAATGAGAATACGAACAAACACCAAGTACTGAGAGACCATTAGTATAGTCAGGGTTTAGCGTGCGTTCACATACCAAATTTTGGTATTATTAAGAGTAACTGTGCAGAATGAGATGATTATCTGGACATGATGAACTTCTTACCATGATCCAGGTGATCCATTTGTTTTTTCCGCTAACTATAGAGCATCGTCAAGGTGTCATGACTCGAGCGAAAGGAAGGAAGGGCGCACTTATCCAAACACGATGGCAATAAAAACTGAGGATTATATTCTGAGTATCATCGATCAATGGAACCGATCGCGCATACCATTGTACGATAAAGATGGACAGGTACTGAGGGTCTCGCATCAGTCCCGGGATTTGGCCACAAACGTGATACTTGCAGTCGAAAGAAGAGCGATCTGTAGCCATAACTCGTCAGCAAGTTAGTATTTAATATGAGTCATTAATACTCACACATCCGCCCCTATGCATTTGGTGGAAACATTGTTGAAACAGAAATCAGAGATCACACACCACAATATTCTTTGACACATCGATAAGTAAGCTCGATGGTGACATGGTATTATCTGGGACCAGTAGAGTTGAGAAGCTGAGACAAAATGGAGTGTATCTGCAATGCTGAATAGAATGTTAGCTATACATGAATGCAGTCAGCTTGAATAACTGACAACGCCGCAAGAACCTGCGGTTTGATTAGTCATAGAAGGACGTGGAAAGAGAGCTAGACGGACAAGTAGCCTGGTTGAGATGCGGTCGTTCGAAAAGTGCCAAATGTAGTGTGCAATTTGGCCCAGAGTGGTGCCGTATAACCTGTCTGATTGTCATGCCAAGTAGGATGGAAAGCGACGATGCGTACGAGTTTGAAATACCGAGTCCTACGTGATATCATTAGTTTCTGATATAGGACGAGACAACGCCCACCAATCAATCCTGGGCCCCATGCGGATGGGGGGCCTTCCATGATGGTACGTCTTCCCGAGAAATGATGGAGAGCCTTTCAGTCCTGAAAAAGAAACTTGGAAGAACCGAGAACATTTAAGCCAACCCACACTTGACTCCGCTTAAAGTTGACAGTTGACAGGTAACCCAACTCCAGGTCCATCAACGCTTCAACAAGCGTGTGCCGGAAGCGATATTCGCGACGAGTGAAGCGACAGCTGCCAAAAACGTCGAGATGAAGGATTAGACCACCTTGGGTTGGATTAGGCCTTCCGAGTTGGTACGCCACTCAGCCCCAGTTAAGTATTTACCATCACTGATAAAAAACAACTGGGCCAAGCGATTTTATCGAGCTTGTCTTATAGTAGTTCAGCGTCAGAAGTTACTGCCCTCAAACAGCGTGAGATAGTGCCATAGCATGGCGAGAATCCCACGGTTCGCGGATGATCGATTCAGACTCCAATCTGAGACGTCCGTTTGACCAGGGAACTTTGGAAGTTGCTAAATTGAAACGTCCGCTGTCTCACGCGCACGTGTGAAGTAGGTCCCCTGTCCGAAGAACTCCCCCTATTCGCCAGCTGGTACAGGTGCCCATTTACTTGTACCATCATTTCTCACCATATGCATAGTCGCCACTGGATGCACAATTGCATCTCCTGACTGCAACTTTGAATATTTTAATGTCAGGACACCCAGATTACCCAGCTACTAATGTAATTATACGTATACAACCTTTAGAATAGGAAAAACCATGTTGTGGAAAGTGTGCGGAAAAGCAGTCATGAGGTCGTGCAAAATGACCTCACGATACGTGATGGCACGTGATTCACTATGGCATGGTTGCAGCACTTCTTGGACTTGCCTCAAGCTGGCTTTCCTGGCCTTTCCTCATACTACATTTCGCGACACTGAAACCAGCGCAACTTCCTATGATCACTTCCGCCGCCATGGTTCGGGTCATTCCTCAACATGGCACCGGTGCTATCTAAAACACCGACACGATGTGACCCGTATGCACGGGTCCTGTTGGCAACATCCGCATGATCTCTGGCTCCGCGGACTGCGGACTAGGGACAAGAGATAGCGATGGTGAACGACGCATCTGTGAACCTAGGACTCGGGGAACTACCGTAGCGGTACATTCTCTACTGCAAGAAAGCTGTTCGGTTCGTCGTGGTTTCGATTTACCTCTTTCTCTAGAGCCCGATATAGCTCTATATGATCATGGTTTTTTGGTCTAAACAATTACAACTGTATCCGATTTTCTATTTACGACTCCTGTTGCAACCCACAACGCGGTCACGCCACGGAAGGCGGAAAGCTCGCCCACAATATTCTGAATATCGTTGTCAGGTATCTTCCGTCACCAACTCCCATTAACTTCCAACAGAAATTCCATGAATGCGGTGCCTCAATAAGCGCTACGGATGGGCAATCGTCATAGGAATTTTCCTGCTATTCATATGGGTGGATCCCTTCGCAATCTATGATGACCGCGCGATCACAAAGCATCCCATCACCGCGCTCATGGACGATGCCAGACTAGCATTTAAAAACCGTCTTTCGAGGCAGAGCAAGACACTTGCTGCGGCTGTCACTGAGTACAAACGCCGCTACAATCGGGATCCACCTCGAGGATTCGACCACTGGTGGGAGTTTGCAAAGGAACGCAACTTCAAACTCGTGGACGAATTTGATGCCATTGTTGAGGACCTGAAGCCATTTTGGATTCTGAGTGGCGATGAGTTGCGTCAGAGAACGTACCTGGTAGGATCGACTGGCTTTGTCCAAAGTCGTATTGCTCTGACAGGTATCAACAGATGGGACAGTTGCCTTCCATCGACCTCGTGCGCATCGAGGATGGCGAAGTGTCTTCTGTCACGATCGAGAAGGTACACGTGGACAAGGAGCACAGTGCACGATCCCAGGGGTTTTGTCGTCTGCTAGAAAAATTTAGAGACAAGGTACATACAGCCCCCTACGATTGAAGCAATATCGATGCTGTTTGCAGTTGCCTAATATGCACTTTGCGATCAACTCGAACGCTGAAAGTCGGGTGCTTGTCCCTTGGGAGCAGTTGGAATTTCTCAAACTTGCACCACAAGAACTCTCCAGTACGCGGTCATCGCATTACCTGATTGTTCGCTCAAAGTTTACCATGTAGGCAACATTTCAGATATTGCTAAAGGATTTACGCCAGACTGGCAGGGTCAAGGCAACGTATGGGAGGCCTATCGGCGTACATGTCCCCTTGGTAGTCCAGCACGGCAACTGTACGCCTCATATCGCAACCCAATCATTCAAAATTCGAGAGGACATCTAGGAAACTCGAAAGATTTCAACGATCACTTCACGTTTGTCAAGACCGTCGAGGATGATTATGATTATTGTGGAAATCCATGGGCCCGTCTCACACAGGGACATTTCTTCTCTGATTGGCGAACAATTCCATTGCTTGCTCCGGTATTTTCCCCAGCTAAAGCCAAGGGGTTTGCAGACATCAGGACACCCAGTCACTATTATATGGGTGGGAGTCCTCGATATACTTACGGATTTGATCCTGTTACCAGAGAAGTGAAGGAAAGCGACGATATGGAAGTTCCTTGGGATCAGAAGAGTAATCTTATCTTTTGGCGTGGTGCCACGACTGGAGGTGGAAGCACACCGCGAGGGTTTACACCAACTTATCAGCGGCACAGGTAACTTTCTCTCTCAGCTGCATCACCACATTCATCGCGAGCGATTTTACCCAGGTTCCTTCGTATGACACATGAGAGTGCCTCTGACAATGTAACAATTGTACATGCATCGCCTTTGCAACCCAACATCTTCATTTCGACCACTGTTCCGGCCAAGGCCCTCAATAACGACATTATGGATGTAGCATTCGTCTCCCTGGTCGGCAGCTACCCAGGTGGTGAAAAGGAACTGCGCAAGGTGCATCGTTTTGCAAAATGGGAGCCACTGGGAAAGCATTGGTCTTATAAATACCTCGTTGACTTGGACGGCATGTCCTACTCGGGGCGGTTCATGGCGTTGATGGCGTCGGATAGCGCGGTGCTCAAGTCGACGGTGTACAAGGAGTACTTTTCTGATTGGTTGCAACCATGGTAAGTCACTCTACTGTGAGATAAGCGAATCCAGCTATCGAAGGTTAACTGTGCATTGTCAAGGCTGCATTACATACCACTCTCGTCGTCGTACCTGGAAATTTACAACATCCACGCGTATTTCTCCGGACCATCGGCGTCCACTATAGAGTCTACGAACATGACAGTGCAAAGCATGGAAGACTGGGAAGCAATAAAAGCGGAGAGGGACACGCAATTGCGACAAATCGCGAGAGCTGGAAAGCAGTGGAAGCAAACCCTCGGGCGCACTGTTGACATGGAAGGTTCGTAGTATACTTCGCCTCTCTTCAAATGACTTGACACGACGAATAGTGTACGTCTATCGACTATGCCTGGAGTATGCGCGGCTTTGGGCAGATAATCGGGACGCAATGAGCTTTATGTTGTGATATCCCTGAATTTATTTCGACGTCCTATATCATCGATGACATAGTCCAGTCGCATACCGTTATGTCATACTTTCAACATGGCACCCGCTTCAAGAACGCCACACTACGGTGTTAATCAATCAAGGAAAGCTAGAGGTTGTTGTTCTTTTGGAGTGGTCATCTCATTGACTGTTCTGTGTTGGAGGTTCGATATTTCCCGCGCTTACCCCTAAGCTTCCCAGAGGAAGTCGGAAACATGTGTCTGAGACTCGCAGGTTTTACCGTTCCGATTGCATGACTGCCGTCGTGCCCTTCAAGTTGTCCCTCAGATCGCACATGCTGTAACTCTAACTTCTGCTCAGGCTTCTGAACTGCATGCAAATTCCCCTTATTCTCCAGCAGGTGTGTTTCAACTTTCGGGTCCCTGAAAGCCACTTGAGGCCCTAATGTCGCAGATCACGATTTACTAAGTTCCTACTGCATCAAGTAACAATCTCCCATCGACTCACCAATGTATTCACGTCTCGTTAACGAAGAGTCGAGGCCAGGACCTACCAATGGGCATCTAATATCTCGCGGTTGACTGTGTGACTCCGGGTGACCTGCTTGTCACCCACCAGGTGTGATCAATTTAGTCGATCCATTGAATGAATAGGAGTTGTGAGCATTTCCTCCTTTCACTTTCACAGTGCAGCCCCTCTTCACTGATGGCTCTAGAAATATCTCTTCTCGATGCCTGCCTCTTCGGTGCTGGGCTATACCTTATTAAATGGCTATTTGTTTCCAAGCATAACCCACTCCCTCCTGGACCTATTGGATGGCCAATTATTGGTAACTTCTTCGAGGTGCCTACCGAGAAAAACTGGGCATACTTTGAAGCATTGGGCAGAAAATATGGTATGTATTATCCATCCTTTTCCGCTAGCCTTGCTCATAACCTCACAATCGTAGGAGAAATTGCGTCCATAAGCATTCTAGGGACACGATACATCATTCTCAACTCATCCGAAGCTATCTCAGAGGTACTCGAGAAACAAGGCAGTAAATGTTCGGATAGACAGCAACTGACCATGGCATCCGATTTGGTCGGATTGAGTAAGGGAATGCTATTTGCCAATAATAATTTACGATTCCGCCAGTATCGCAAACACTTCCACCGTTTGTTTGGAAGTAGGAATAGCACTTCGGCATTCAACTCAATCGAAGAGGAAGAGACACGCCGGTTCTTGGGCAACGTCCTGCAGAAACCTGAAGACCTGGCCAGTCATATTCGTTAGTAGGTGTAGTTTGATTTCAAATTCAACCTCGCCCGTCATCGCTCTACCTATAGCACTGCTGGTACCATCATTCTCAAAGTAACCTATGGGTACACCGTTCGAACAGGGGAAGACCCGTTCGTCGAGTTGGCGGACAAAGCTATGGATATGGTCTCCTTAACAGCAACTCCTGGGGTGTTTCTAGTGGATTTCATTCCTGCATGTAGGGCCATTTTAATTGTCCTCTGTCGATGCATAGCTAAGGGACTCGTAGTGCGACATCTCCCGGAATGGTTCCCCGGTACTGGCTTCCTCCAGGATGCGAAGAAATATCACCACCTTCTGATGGAATCCGTTCTGCGGCCTCACCAATATGTCGTGGAGCAGATGGTATGTTTTCGATAGTTCTACGATAAGCGCGGCTTACCTTGTGTTGTGCAAGGCGGCTGGCACCGCAGTTCCGTCCATTTCGTCTACGCTCTTGGAGGGAGGTGTAAGCCCGGAAGAAGAAGATCTTATCATGTGGACTTCCATGAATGTATATCTGGTGCTGATCTTACTTATCTTGTTCCGACCTTTCTTTCAGGTGCATCAGACACGGTATACCACCATGGACGAGGTTGTTCGTATTTTGACTAACTTCGTTCACAGGTCGTTTCTGCTATACATGCTTTTTTCCTTGCAATGGCCTTGCACCCCGAAGTACAGGCCAAGGCACAGGAGGAATTGGATACTATAGTAGGCAGCGAGAGACTGCCCTCTCTCAATGACCGTGATTCGCTTCCTTATGTCAATGCAGTCTGCAAGGAAGTCCTTCGATGGCACTCCGTCGCACCTATATGTACGTTCCTCTGTATTCAGACCCGGATTCTTCCGTGCATACTCATTTGAAAATAATAGCGATGCCACACGTAGCTACAGAAGACATCTACTATGAGGGATACCTCATTCCGAAAGGAACATCCATCATCGGAAATTCATGGTGAGTACAGTAGCATATATGCGAATGTGTACAAGTGCACATATTGTCTTGATGAGCGAACATTTGCTAAACAAGTGTATAGGGCGGTACTCCATGATGAATCCACGTACCCTGATCCTGACGTGTTCTACCCTGAGCGGTTCCTCGGAGACTCTCCGCAGCCTGCTCCCCAGAGTGTCTGCTTTGGATTTGGCAGGAGGTAGGTACATTTCTGTCATGCGTCAGATACTGAACATGTACCAACTAATCTTTCTCCACCAATCGTTTCAGGATCTGCCCCGGTAGGTGCCATTTCTCCTGTTTATTTCATGCGCCAGTACCGATCATTGGTTTTCCTTAGGCTTAAACCTTGCGGAAACGTCCCTCTTCGTCTCAGTTGCCATGACGCTCGCTGCACTCCACGTTTCAAAGGAGGTCGTCGACGGCATCGAGCTCACTCCACGAGTCGAGGTTACCTCCGGCGTTGTTAGGTGAGCATTTTATTTTATGGGCGTCCAACGGCTCCCTTTTCGGAACGCGGCTAAATTCGAACACCTCTAGTCATCCGAAACCGTTTAGATGCCAGATTATTGCCAGGTCTCCTAAGTCAGAGGCGTTGGTGGATTGTGCTCAAACCGGTACTTCTGTGCGCACTTGAATAAGGTATTCCAACGAAGATCGGACATGTACATTAGCGAGCACGGCTGCATCCGTGAATGGACTGTAAACTGTTAGGTAGTTTTTGTTAGATGGCGCCTATGACGATACTGTGTGGTTTTGGTTGTCGGAGTCCGACATTCACACTGCCAATGCTCTCACTCTTTGACAATAAATGCGTCACACCACGTGACCCCGCTCGTCCAAAGACTGCCAGTGTTGAGTGCTGCCACACCGCTCGTTCGCTCAGAAGCCACGTTTCCACAACATCACAACGAATGGAGCAGAAGGAGTATAACCCTGTTCCATTCTTCATGGTTATGTTCTGTTACAGCTTCGACTGGGAAGTTTTAACATCATATTAGTCACTTCCCGCCACGTCACTACTCAGGATTTACTAGTCCGAATGACTTTGGTTGTGATTTGGTGGCGTCTATCTTATCGTTTGTTCAGAATGGTAAGTGGCAGATAGGGTGGGCGGCAGTATCCTAGTATCCTAAACTTCTAGTAGCATAGAGTCGGACAAATTCATATGGCTGTACACAACTGAAGCACCTCTAACTGATGGTGTTTACAAATGCTTTCATGCGGCCGTCGCAGAGGATGCTCAAAGTTCAACTTCAGCAGTGTTTCAGTTGTGTACAGCCTTACGGGTTTGTCCGACCTTACACTACTAGTACTAGGATATAGTCTAAGCATCGGCGTGTAGGCCGAGCCTGCTTAAGCACCAAGAAGTCTTTCCTTCACAGCGCAGCACTTTTTGCCGTCGATGATTCCAACAATATCTTTCGTCGAAATCTGCCTGTGTGGGGCGGGACTATACCTCATAAGATGGCTACTAGACTCTAAGCGCAACACACTGCCTCCTGGGCCTATTGGATGGCCGGTTATTGGTAACCTGCTCGAGGTACCTACTGAGAAAAACTGGGAGTATTTTGCAGCTTTGGGCAGAAAATATGGTACATACTCTACTACGTTTTCTGAGCTATTCTAATGACCTTGACCATCTCAGGAGATATTTCGTCGATAAGTGTCGTGGGGACGCGCTACATCGTCCTCAACTCGTCCAAGGCCACCACGGGGATTCTAGAGAAACAGAGCGCCAAGTGTTCGAATAGACAATACCTGACCATGGCTTCCGATTTGGTCGGTTTCAATAAATGAATCATCTTTGGCGATTATAGTGATCGGTTCCGCCAATATCGCAAGCACTTCCATCGGTTATTCGGCAGTAGGAATAGCACATCGGTATTCAACACGATTGAAGAAGAAGAGACGCTCCAGTTCTTGTTGCGAACACCTGAGGATCTTGCCGATCACATACGCTCGTAGGCGCATTTGACCCGAATCCATTCATACATGTATAGTCCCACCTACTAGTACCGCTGGTGCTATCATCCTCAAGGTGACCTACGGCTATACTACCCGAGAGGGGAAAGATCCACTTGTTGAGTTGGCGGACAAAGCCATGGTGATGGTTTCACATATTGTAACTCCAGGCGCGTCCCTGGTGGACTTCATTCCTGCTTGTAAGGCCAAGCTCAACACACTTCATCTTGAACGTACAATTGAGGAATTCCATAGTACGATATCTGCCGGAATGGTTTCCTGGCACAAATTTCCTTCAGATTGCAAAGAGATACCACCAGCTTATGATGGATTCTGTCCTGTGGCCTCATCAGTATGTCGTCGAACAAATGGTATGGCTTCCATCACTCAGTTGTTCATCACAAAAGTTGTGGAAATCTGAAATTACCCGATGAGTCCGTCACGCTCGTGACCACCCGCGCCACGTTACGATCATGCGGTATCGATAACGCTGCCATCCAGCAATTCATATGTCTGCATCGTACCGAAAAAGACACAACGCGCATCGACTCAGACACCTCTCCCGTCGCGCATACAATACACGATACCGTACTCTCTACGTCAAAGTGCCCCATACCCCTCCCGCACTAAGATATCATCGTCCAGCTCTTCTCCTTCGTCAGCTACGATCTGATCCGGCTCGCGAAGTTCATCGTCCGCGTCCTCTTCAAGCTCCTCGATATCATCCACTCCCATTTCCTGTTCTTCGTTCTGTAAGTCCGAGTCTTCTTGTACCTCACACCCTTCCCGCTGGAGAAAT
Organism: Phylloporus cf. nigrescens; assembly: GCA_038094575.1. NCBI lineage: Eukaryota > Fungi > Basidiomycota > Agaricomycetes > Boletales > Boletaceae > Phylloporus > Phylloporus cf. nigrescens. The sequence continues at coordinate 11,498 of JBBPTW010000074.1, read as the reverse complement.
TCGTCCCAGTCTCGCGTCACCTTATGACCAATTCCTCCCCCACGAAACCGCATAAACATATTTCTATCAATGAACCTTTCAACCTCATAAGTTACTCGTATTCGTGAATGACTTCGACACCACTTACATGTTGACATAGAAATATTTCCAGTTGGTGTTCCAGTCTGTGTCTCCTCTGTCCAGGCGCGCAAACGACGGTCCCATATATTCTTCTGTTATACCGTATGCAAATGCCGGGATAAGGTGAACGCCACGGATGATGGAATCAGGGCTAATGAAGCCAAATGCGTTGGCCAGGTGATCCTTTTCGAAGAATCGGACGTGGTGGAGTCGTCTCGCATCCCATCCAGCGAAAAAGTTCGAGTCGCGTTGAAACCATCGAACGAACAGAACGTCCATGCACAATAGTTGCGAGAAGGGTGAGTATTGGTCCTTTCGGTATTTGACCACCACGTGAAAGACTTGAAAGACTTGAATGACGCGAGCATACCAGTACGGATGTGTTCACTCATCTTCTTGGGCAAGAACCATAATATCTGCGCGTGTGAGTGGATTAATAGTGTCCTGTTCACGCTGAAGGTCGTAGGTGGTATAATTGACGCATAATAGACTGTGGTTATAGATCTTGTTGTCCCGCAGAACAATACAGTCGTGATCGTCGTTGGTGAACTTGTACTCGTGGTGATACATTGAGATCTACAGTACGAAATGGAAATCTAGCTACCTATAACCAAATATTCAGTAAGGAAATCGTGGATATATGCAAAGCTTACTAGTCCTGAATCACAGAGTGTAGCAGCCGTGACGATTGACTTGGTCAGACTTGGACTTCATCACAAAGATCATGACAAATATTTTCCCACAGACCTTGCTTAGGCAGAGATTAGTCGCAACTCGCAACTCAGCCCTCAACCACATCATGGCTCATCGCAGCCAGCTTCTCGCTGAGTCCTCATCCTCTGACGAGTCCGACGCAGGACAATTCTGCAGTGCATGCAGTAACCTGATGTGTCGACATGTGGCGCAAGACGAGCAAGGTCACTGAGACCATACTTTATATTATTGACGAGGAAGCTGCCAAGAGAGGGGACCTTGAAGAGGAGGACATAGATTGTGAAACGAGGCAGCAGGTGCTCAAAGATATGTGCGTATCTCATGTATTTTGTTACAACAGGTCTGACAAACATACAAGAGGCCCAGATATGATATATGATAGATCACCACAAACGTGACTACCAACTCCTCATCCGCATCATGCCATATCTCAAAGAACTGGTGAATGATGCATCAAAGCTTGATGAGCTGCGTCGAGCAGTACAAGTGGTACATATATGTGCATATATGCACCTTTATTGCTACTGAATATCTACTTAGATATCTCCATGACTCGTGCAGATGACACATCAATTCGCTATTCTCGTTTTCGTGGCTTTCACTGGTATGTTTTTGTTAGAGTCTCTGTTTCCGTTCATGCGAGTTACTGTGCGCCATTGTCATACCATGTGGATAATTCACGACATCAGTGTATTGCTTAGCATCCTGTATTGTCTAGCTTACTGCAATAGAGACTTGTATCATTTATGATGCTGAATGGATCGCAATGTCTGAACTAGGATTCGTGTCAGTGGTATCTAGTATTGGCTGGATCTGATCATACTGCCAGAACCACGTTAGCTGGTATTACACGACATTGTCCTCCTGCGACATGATACAAACAATGGTACATAGCGATGCAGATACTGTACGTCACATCAATGTCTTATACTATCATCTTTCTGCACTTTTTGTGATGTTGCCGCGGGTTATCTGATGTCACGTGAGGCGGCAGGTACGGCAATTCCGTCTTTCTCGTCTGCCCTCTTGGAGGGTGGAGTGAGTCCAGAGGAGGAGGACCTCATCATGTGGGCTTCCATGCATGTCTATCTTTGTTTGTTTAGTTTCTATTCCATCCTATTTATCGTGTTTTAACCTCCGTCCGCAGGTGCATCCGACACGGTATTGCTCTCCCCAATCAAGTCTACCGACTCTAATCAACCCCGTCTTCAGGTTGTTTCTGCTGTACACGCCTTCTTTCTTGCGATTGTCTTATACCCCGAAGTTCAAGCAAAGGCACAGGCAGAGCTGGATGCGGCAGTAGGTGGAGAGAGACTACCTTCTCTCGATGATCGTGATTCGCTTCCTTATGTCAATGCAGTCTGCAAAGAAGTCCTCCGTTGGCACTCCGTTACCCCTGTAGGTACGTCCGCGTCATCTAGTCTGGATTCATTTGAGCAACCTTTGAAACGTGTTGTAGTAATGCCACACGTAGCCTTAGAAGACATTTACTATGAAGGATATCTCATCCCGAAAGGGTCGTGCATCATCGGAAACGCATGGCAAGTATAGATAATATGCCCGCTTGGACCCAAAGAATGACTCCCTGCTGACCGCATACATAGGGCTATTCTTCACAATGAATCTACGTATCCCGACCTCGACGTATTCCGCCCTGAGCGGTTCCTTGGGGTGTCGCCACAGCCCGCTCCGCAGAACGTCTGCTTCGAGTTTGGTAGGAGGTAAGTAAATCGTTCCTTGCGCACTCGGCAATTGAACGCTTGTCGAATGATCTTTGTCACGTTTGGCCCCGCCAGGATTTGTCCAGGTAAGCGCACGTTTCCCGGCTCAATTGCATACGTCGGTGATCAGTTTGTAACCTATTTCCACAGGGCTAAATTTTGCGGAAGCGTCGCTTTTCATATCGGTCGCGATGTCCCTCGCTGTACTCCATGTCTCGAAGGAGGTTGTCGATGGTGTTGAGGTCACCCCGCGTGTCGAGGTTAGTTCCGGTGGCGTCAGGTGAGCACATGTCACGACGATTTCTGTGGTGCCCGTGAGTAACGCTGAGTGCAAACTCTTTTAGCCATCCAAAGCCGTTCAAGTGCCGGATCACCGCCAGGTCTCCTAAAGCCGAAGCTTTGGTGCGTGGCCTCCAGCCAGGCACATCTCATCTTTGAACGACGCTCGCCAATAAAAAATATCGGTCTAAACCTATGTACTTATCCACGGCAAAGTTTAGTTTACCTTCTCAACGTACCCCAAAGTCAGGTGCCCATCTTAGGGCGTAGCAGCATACTTCCTGTACGACTGTATCCGATGAGACGTCTTCATCGTACATCGGAAACACGTAACGTTACAAGTGAGAGTCATCAAAACACAAGGAGGTTCAGAAGAAACTGCCAGCACGCTGGGATAAAAAAACTGTACAAATGCACTATGAGGTGTCCGGGATTAGTTGCAATGATTGTATTGCGTTGTCTGACGAATTGGAAAAATGGTCAAGGTATCTAGTCGAATCCTTCAACAGCAACGTTCCAGGTCCACCGTTCTTCCAGGAAACCTTTGGCAGTATCCTCTAACATGATTTCGTTCCGTTTCGACACATATACCTGATCACACGACGAGGGAAATATTGGATCAGTCGATGGTTGCTGCAGGTACCAAAGATAACGATTCCCACCGTCTTATCAGTCACCTTCTGACGGAGAGTTGATATAGCGTCGGCATCGATAGGAGATTCGAGTAGCTCTGACAAGTCCTCCACCGCTTGTTCCAGATCCCTGTCGGGACAGTTCGCGTCAGATCACTGCCACGTGCAGGACAGTGAAAACGTGCCTTTGGTTATCCTCAAAGAGCTCCTTCTCGTTGCACTTCTCAAGATAGTATGCCATTGCGTATGTCCATTTAAGGGTCATCCGGCATTTCTCGACTTCGTCTACGGCCTTCTTCATAAACTGGACTTCAATCCAAGTCAGGTCAGACGTCATCTGCATCTCTTCCATCTTCTTCTCGGTCTTGTAATACAGTTCAACAGATAGTTTTGCGGATAGTTCGTGATTTGCCCATCGGTTATAATACTATTCAGTGTCAGGCATTCCCAAGGAAACACGAATAACTTGACCTACGTGAAGATAGCGTTCTAGTGAGGCCCTGCTCCTCGACTGAGCATCTCGAGCCTCCACCCCCGCCTTCTCGTCGTATCGATTACATGAATACCAAGCGGTGCCGTGTTCCGACCAAGGACCTAGAACAACGTTAGCGACATCGCAGGAATGACGAACACCGAGACTACCCATGCACACCCAACAAAACTCGTGTTTGCACTTCTTGCAGGTCATGTGGCTGCCCGGACACATGTGAGTAAAGACCTGAAAGTGTATATTAACGAGAACCCACTTGCAACCTCCGTTCTTTTCTATTGTACTTTGACATTTAGAGCACTCCTTGGTGTTACTCTTGATCCAGTTCGCTGTCTCGCTGTCGTCTCGGCATTTCTTGAGCCACATCTTCGCCACGGTACATATGACAGGTCGATGGTCGCCTTCTATCGGGCATCCAAAACAGAATTTGTGGGGAGATGTAGCGTTCGCACCACACATAACAGTTGGGACAATTGTCGAGAGCGCACTTTTGGACGCCGCGGCAGAGCACGAGACGGTGTAGGTGCATGATGGATAAGGGCAATACTTCAGGTTAGGGTTAGATCCGACAAAGTGTCGCACCAGAAGCTCATTAAAGCGCTCCCACGTCGCTGCATCGTCCCCCAGAGCAGCATGAACAAACGGGTCTGGTGCAATAGTGCCGCAACCTTCGGCCATGCACCTAATGGCGTGCTCGCCCTCTTCCCGAATCTTGGACGTGGTGTAGGTGTTCCAACATCCCATACAAAAAGTATGGTCACACGACAGTGCGGAAAATGATGTTTGTGAATCATCATAGCATATTGGACACACGAAGGGCTCCGGTTTTGGAACTGGGGCTGTGCAGTACTTAGTATCGGCAAGAAAACCGAAGAATACGGAAGGATGCATGCCTGGTGTTTGCCGCGTGGGTCGGCGCAGCGCACCGGAGCGGGCGCTCGATGAGGTACCCTGAGAACGTTCGGGACCGGCAGTGGAGGAAGAAGGCGACGTCTTGGATGGGGGCAATATTCCTGCTGCAACAGATACAGAGGAGGCGTTGTCCATATATTTCTCGATCAGGCGCTCCTTGTTCCAGTTCATGTAGCGCAAGAGCAATGAGGCAGTGCTTGCCTATGGAAGGTAATGAGAGCGATGTGAGGTAAACGGTAAGAAGCGACGCACATCTACGCCAAATATGCCACTAATGTGTTCTGTGTCTGCTGTCATGAGTCGCTCGACGGCGGCTTGTGGGAGCGACTCGTGCTCTACCTCATAGGACTTGTGTGCAGCGCGCTGCGGAACTTTGAAGTCGTCACCAAATGTATCCATATCCATCTCATCATCAGAGAGGTCTGAACCTGGGATGAAGAGCCGGGGTAGAGTGAGCAAGTGCCGTGTATCGTGTGGCTCTCCAGGAGAGGAAGACCACAAGGCACTCACCGTCATCTGGTGCGCTTAACATGTCCTCATCCTCGTCGTCATAGTATTCAGCGTCTTCGTCAGAGTATTCGTAATCTGAGGACATGGTGGTGGTTGCAGTTGAAGGGGCTCCTCACTACCGGGGACGATGAGCAAGGGCACTCGAATCGATTAGGTTGCTTACGCGATCAAGCTGTGCCACGTTTTATGCTCATGCGAATACAATTCCATTTATAGGAACATCACGTGGAGTCTCGAATCATTTTTTGGTGGCTCGAATAGGAAGGCATATCGATGCTCGTCTGGAGATGTATCGCTCAAAATCTCCGCCAGCATCAGCAGTTCAATCGAAAGCTTACATCCAGACCCATACCACATTGTTTCGCTAGTAATATGGCTTCAGAGGGTGTTGGAACACACAAGGACCCAGTGACTGGCGAAATGATATCCAAGACGTGCGTCTTCTGTTTCACGCTGGATGGGGCTTGACACGACAAACAGAGAACTCAAGCGCCGCGAGAAACAACGCGAGAGGGAAGCAAGAAAAGCCGATAAAGTTGCTGCTGCTCCGCCTGCCCAGGATGGCACTGCAAACACTCCCAAGGAGGACGACCTCAACCCCAACGTGAGTCATTCTGACTCAACCTACTCCGATATCTGAATCTTTTCCTCCAGCAATACTTTGAACTCCGCTCCAGGGCGATTCTGAAGCTCAAGGAAACTCAGGATCCTAATCCATATCCCCATAAATTCCATGTCACCAAGTCGATCACTGGCTTCATCCGGGAATATGGCAAGGATGGGCTGATCACCCCTGGGCAAAAGCTTGAAGGCGTACAGGTTAGTCTTGCTGGGCGAATACACAACATTCGTAGCAGTGGCAGCAAACTCAAGTTTTACGACTTGCACGGCGAAGGCAGGCACGTCCAGATTCTTGCCAACGTCCGGTGGGTAACTTCATGTTTCATGATGAGCCTTCGAACCGAATGGTTTTAGAGATGCAGCGGATGAAAAAACCTTCATGGCTACGCAGCAAATTTTCCGCAGAGGAGATATTGTTGGTGTTGTCGGCACCCCATCTCGTTCCCAAAAGGGAGAATTGTCCATCTCACCCTCTGAAATGGTCCTCCTCGCCCCTAACTTGCATCAGTTGCCTTCTGGTCACTTCGGTCTCAAAGATCAAGAAACTAGATATAGAAAACGATATTTGGACCTCATTCTCTCCGACGATACCCGCCGTATCTTCATCACTCGCTCCAAGATTATTAATTATGTTCGGAAGTACCTGGACAACCTAGGTTTTCTCGAAGTGGAGACGCCCATCACGAGTATGCTTGCTGGTGGTGCGACCGCGAAGCCCTTCGTTACGCATCACAACGACCTTAACCTCGACTTGTATCTTCGCGTCGCGCCAGAGTTATACCTGAAGGAGCTCACTGTTGGTGGTCTCGATCGCGTGTACGAGATCGGCCGTGTGTTTAGGAACGAAGGTATTGATCTTACTCACAATCCCGAGTTCACACTTTGCGAATTCTACATGGCGTATGCGGATATGTACGACATTATGGAAATGACGGAGGACTTACTTGAGGGGATGGTCAAGTACCTGAACAATGGAAGCACCGTCATGACGTATCATCCAGAAGGCAAGGATGGAAAGGGGCTCGTGATGGACTTCAAGACACCCTGGAAGCGATATGATATGATCGAAACACTCGAGGAGAAGTTGAACGTCAAGTTCCCCCCAAGCGAGACGTTGCACACCGCCGAGGCAAACACGTTCCTTATTGACCTCTGCCGGAAGGTAGTTTATCCCACCGCTTGTCCCACATGCGTGTCCTTACGAGTATGTCATGTAGCACGACATCGAGTGCTCCGAACCTCGCACTAACGCACGTCTTCTTGACAAGGTGAGCGCTGGCGTACGAATGTAAGGAAGACTTGAGAATGACTGACTTCTTTTAGCTTGTTGGAGAATTTATCGAGCCACTTTGCATCTCACCCACTTTCATCGGTAGGCCATTCCATTCCATTCTTTAAGCCTCCGGGCTCACTCGTTCCAACCAGTCGGTCACCCTCAAGTCATGTCTCCCCTTGCCAAGAACCATCGTTCGCGCCCTGGTCTGTGCGAGCGCTTCGAGGCGTTCCTGTGCGGCAAGGAGATCTGCAACGCGTACACCGAGTTGAATGATCCATTTGAACAGCGGCTGCGTTTTGAGGAACAGGTACGTTTACTGATACTTGGCAGGTCAACATTGTCCAATGCTTACGACATCAGGTCAGACAGAAGGAACAGGGCGACGACGAGGCACAGCCAGTAGACGAGACGTTCGTGAACGCGTGAGTGAATTCGGAAATGCGACGTTGCACAATTCACATGTCTGTCACCAGGTTGGAGCACGGTCTTCCTCCCACAGGAGGTTGGGGCATGGGTATTGACCGACTTGTCATGTTCCTGACCGACTCCCCCAGTAAGATTTCCTGTCTCGTGTTGGTAACCCCTTGTCCTTGACGCAAACGTTGTTAGACATTAAGGAGGTCCTCCTGTTCCCTGCCATGAAACCCGTCGAAACGAGCTCCAGTGCACCCTCTGGACAACAGTAAGATGTGAGAGCGAGACAAGTTTGTTCAGATAAAAGTTGATGTCCTATCCAATATAATCTCGAAAAGGAAAAACTATTGCTTCAGATGACCTTAACCCTACGCATTGAGCTATTATAGAACCCACGAGACGCGGAATTGGTTATGAAGGCACGAGTCGGGTCCCCCGTAAACTATCCACGTACCAAGGCCTCGGATTTTGCAGACCGGGCGGTGATCCGACACTTGAACGGTTTAGGATGCCTAGAAGCGTTCCAATTGGGCAATGTCATGTACTGCCGAAAAGGCAACAGACAGCGTCACTCACGAGACGGTCCCCGAGCTGACGTCGACTCGGGGGGTGATCTCGACACCATCGATAATCTCCTTTGAGATGTTGAATACAGCAAGGGACATGGCGACAGAAATGAACAAGGACGCTTCCGCAAAGTGTAAACCTAAGGGAACGAGACAGTTACAATTAATTAACGGGGGCGGTGCGGAGGCTTACCTGGACAGATCCTGGCGTGCGAAGTTGGCGAAGACAATCAGGGAAACGTTCGATCGTCAAGTGCACAGCAGACACTAGACCTACCTCCTGCCGAACCCGAAGCATATGCCCTGTGGATCAGGCTGCGGTGATGTTCCGAGGAAGCGCTCAGGACGGAATACGTCAGGATCAGGGTACGTGGATTTGTCGTGAAGGACCGCCCTGTGCGCGTGTCCGGTCCGGTAAGCGGTACACACTTAGTCACGTAGGGAACGCTCGGACGATACCCACCATACGTTCCCGATGATGCACGATCCTTTTGGGATAAGGTATCCCTCGTAATAAATGTCCTCTGTGGCGACATGTGGGACCGCTGTTTCGCTCAATGATAAGAATCTGAGTTAAGGCACAAGGAAGCGTACATAAAGGTGCGACTGAGTGCCACCGAAGGACTTCTTTACAGACTGCGTTGACATAAGGCAGCGAATCACGGTCGTTGAAAGAGGGTAATCTCTCGCCGCCGACCACCGCATCTAGCTCAGCCTGTGCCTTGACTTGCACTTCGGGGTGTAGGACCATCGCAAGAAAGAAGGCATACACGGAAGAAACAACCTATAGACCCGGTCGATCGGAGCATCATTAATTAATTAACTTCGTTGGTGAGGGACATACCGTGTCTGCTGCACCTGCGAACAGAGATCAAGACGGGACAGGTAGGACCTGGACCAAACATACCGAAATAGACGTGCCATGAAGTCCACATGACAAGATCTTCTTCTTCAGCGCTCACTCCTCCCTCTAAGAGTGTGGACGAAAAGGACGAGATCGCTGTACCCGCCGCCTCACAGAGCATCAGCTGAGCCATGTTAAACTCGAAGTCGTCAGAACCATACCATTTGCTCCACGACATATTGGTGAGGCCGCAGAACGGATTCCACTAGAATCCTATGGTATTTCTTTGCATCCCGGAGGAAGCTTGAACCAGGGAACCACTCTGGAAGATAGCGCACTAAGATTCCCTTAATTATGACATTCACGCCAAGGGAGTTTAAGCCTTACAGGTAGGGATGATGTCCACCAGGAATGCGCCAGGAGCTGACACTAGTGAAATCATGGCCATACCCTTGTTCGCTAATTCAACAAACGGATCTTCCCCTTCTTGGATGGTGTATCCGTAGGTGACTTTGAGAATGATAGCACCAGCAGTACTGGTGTGCGGACAATGATGGGCAAGGCCAGGCTCGCATAGAAATACACCTACGAGCGTATATGTGCTGCGAGATCTTCAGGTTTTCGTAACACGGTACTCAAGAATCGGTGCGTCTCCTCTTCCTCAATCGAGCTGAATACCGCAGTGCTATCCCTGCTGCCGAATGAACGGTAAAAGAGCTTGCGATACTGGCGGAAACGATCATTGTAGTTGATAAATATCATCGCCTTGTTTAACCCGACTAGGTCGGATGCCATTATCAGCCGTGGCCTGTCAGAGCATTTGATGCTCTGTTTCTCCAGTACTTCTGATATGACCTTGGACGAATTGAGAACAACGTAGCGTGTTCCCAGGATGCTTATGGACGAAATATCCCCTGAGGTGGAAGTATCATCAAGATGGCTCGGAAGATGGGGGCAAGTACACGCCATATTTGTGGCCCAAAGCCGCAAAATCCTCCCAGTTTTTCTCAGAAGATATCTGGAAGAGATTACCAACCACGGGCCACCCGACAGGCCCAGGCGGGAGATGACTGGAAAACCTCGGGTAAAGCAGCCTTTTAATGAGGTAGAGCCCTGCTCCAAAGAGACAAATGTCGATGAATGATACCGCCCGAGACATCAAAACACTGCGCTGTAAAGGTGGAGAAGGGGCGCTTCGGCGTCCGAGTCGCTGGTCAATCGGATCGGCTAAACCAATCAGCCCTGACCGGTGACCCAGAATTAGAAATTAGAAACATCAATGGCGAGGTCGAACATCAAAGAATGGACTCTCACTTCCACATTTGAAAACGAGATGAGCAACAGGGACATGGAATACTGACCAGCGAGAGAGGATGCCGATGCTAGTGGCGGCCCCGTATGATCACCCTGACGGGCATCACGAGTATCATCAGTTTCGGGCTGTTGACGTGAGAGTGCAAGGAAAGAGAGGAGAGAGAGAAGGGGGGGGTTAGTCCCCGCAAGACAGGCCTTCCAAGGGCGGGCTGGGCGTGACCAGGCCAGGACCGATCCGGTGGAAACGGATCCTGAGCTGGAGACCGGGTGTGCCAGGATCCGGAGCGGCGAAACTCCGGGCCCAAACCGCGAGGCAGGCGAAGCCGCGGAGTGGAGGCGAGACGGAACACCGGCCCAGCCCAGCGGAAGGCGAAGCCAGCCAAGCTCTGTTATGAGGAGGGAAGGAGCTCCACGTGGCGAGGGGCGATGAGCTCTAGGGAGCGCCAGTAGCGGAGGAAGGAGTCAGATGACCACCGGCCTAGGGTCTTTACCACGTCTGGGGGAACCCCGGCGAGGAGGAGTTCTGTGGTGCCGCCGATGCGGAAGGAGTGACCGGAGAGAGAGGGGATGCCGGAACACGACCAGACCGCGTTGCAGCGGGAGAGGAGGCGTTTCTTTGTTAGGCAGCGCCAGCCCCGAGGGGAGCGGTAAGCGAAGAGGGGAATGTCTGCGGGAGGGTCGTTTAGGCGTAGATGTGAATCGAGTGCGGCGATGGGGTCAGAGGCGTCGGATTGGCGGCAGATGCAGACATCTTCTCCTTTGGATTTTGCCACTTTGGTGAAGGGAAGGTGGCAGATGCGAGAGCCGTTTGAGTTGAAGGGGGCGGAGAGGTTGCACCTGCGGACGACCTTCGCGGGCGTGTAGGAGAGTTCCCAGGCCGAGAGGATCTCCCCTAGGCGGAGCTGAGCCCATAGAGCACAGGTGGCCGCTGCTAAGCAGCAGGCGTCGAGAGAGTCGAAAGGGGAGAAGGAGGAAGCCAGAAGGAGGAGCATTTGGCGGGTGACTGGAGGGCGGGGGGGGTTTCTGGAGGAAGCGGGTGTGAGGTTTTCCACCCCATGGAGAATGTAGCGAAGGCGGGGGCCACC